>CALNHX010011752.1:0-29829 GCA_940337035.1 Agriotes lineatus
TGAGTCTGAGAGGATTACAAATTTGTTGTGAACGTTTGTGGATATGTGGATGAGGCTTTGCATGATACTAAAAGCTTCCGCTGTGAATATGCTCATTTCATTAGGTAGATGGTATTCGTAGCTATTTTGTTCAAACACATAGGCCGCTCCTGTGCCATTTTCCATTTTTGAAGCATCTGTAAAGATATGTTTGTGCAATGGTAGTGAGTTAATTAATTCCTGATATTTTATTTTGTATGTATCTGGGTGTGTCTCATGTTTCGAAAATTTTGCTAGGTCTAATATGATGTTTGGTGGCATCATTGTCCAGGGGGGAATTTTGTTGGCCGTAGACGGTGTAATAGGTGGAAGTGTTAGGTTATGGTATTTAGATTTTAAGCACTTAATTCGATTACAAAGGGATTTTTGGGAAATTGCGTTTAGGATTGAGTTCAGCTGGACAAATTGGTGAACGGGGTTTGTGGGATGTGCGGCTAATTTTGCAGCGTAAGTAATTACTGCGTTATCTCTTCTAAGTTCTAGTGAGGGTTCTCCACTTTCTGCTAATATGCTCTTTACGGGGCTGCTTCTAAATGCTCCAATGGCAATGCGAATGCCTGTGTGGTGGACAGAATCGATAATTTTGAGTGTACTTCGTGCAGCAGCGGAATACACAATAGAGCCGTAGTCGATTTTAGATCTTATGATTGTTCGATACAAACGCAGCAGAACGTCTTTTTCTGATCCCCAGTTAGTGTGAGCTAAACATTTAATTATATTCATCCGTTTTGTACATTCATTTTTCAGATTTATTATGTGCTCTTTCCACGTTAATTTTCTATCAAATATTAGTCCAAGATACTTTAAAGAGGATACGTATTGTATTTCGTTGTTATACAACATTAGTTTCGGGTTTAAATTGCACCTCTGTAGTTTGCAGAAATGCATACACTTTGTTTTGTGGCTAGAAAACTGAAAACCTGTCTCCTCTGACCATGCTTGTAATTTGTTAACAGTTGTTTGCAGATGCTTTCTCACGGTAATTAGACTTTTTCCTTTACAGTAGATGACTAGATCGTCTACGTAGAGTAGAGCTTTAGTTGGGGTTGCTATAGCTTCACTTATTTGATTAATAGCTATGATAAACAATGTGGTACTAAGGATAGATCCTTGTGGAACTCCGTTTTGTTGTATGTGTGGTTCAGATAGCGTATTTCCTATTCTTACTCTGAATGATCTGTTCCTTAGAAAATTGTTTATGAAATGCACAATATGCCCATTTAATCCGTAATTTCTGATCAATTTGACAATGTTATGTTTCCATGTCGTATCGAATGCTTTTTCAAGGTCGAAGAAAATAGCTATCATGTGTTGCTTGTTAACAAACGCGCTATGTATTTCTGAGTCTAGGGAAACAAGTTGATCAGTTGTAGATAGTCCATCTCTGTAGCCGCCCTGAAGACTATTAATGAGATTATTTTCTTCAAGATACCATTTTAGTCGACAGTTAATCATCTTTTCCATAGTTTTGCACAAGCAACTTGTTAGTGCTATTGGTCGGTAGCTGTTCGGATCTAATTTGGCCTTCTTTGGTTTTAATATAGGTACAACTACTGTTTCTTTCCAGGCGCGGGGAAAACTATAATTGTTCCATATTTTATTAAACAGCGTTAATAGATAACGTAACGCAGTTTCAGGGAGTTGGCTTAACATCATGTATGGAATATCATCTAGTCCTGGACTTGAATTTTTGTGTTTGTGCAGTGCGTTAGTTAACTCGTTCATTACGAATTCATTGTTGATGATATGTTGGTCATTTTCAATCCTTAGAGCCTTCGCTTCTTCTGCTTGTTTGTTTGCAAGAAATATTTTATTGTAGTGTTGATCACTGGAGTTACTTTGAAACGTTTTTGCTAAGGTATTGGCTACTTCTTCTGCATCTGATATTATTTGTCCATTTTCCTCGATAGAAGTAATTTTGTGGGTCGAATGGGCACCTTTAATTTTGTAAATTTTTTCCAAATCTCTGTCGGAGATGTGTCATTCTTAAGTTCCGTTACGTATTTTTTCCAAGATGAAATTTTACTTTCTTTGAGGGTTCGCTTGGCTACTGCTCGGCTTTTTTAAAGTTTATTAAGTTTTCGATTGTGTTATGTTTTTTAAGTAAGTTAAAAGTTCGCTTTCTTTCTATTACTGCTTGTTCACAGCTGCGGTTCCACCAGGGTACTGGTGTTCTATTTATATAAACTTTCTTTTTTTTAATAGTCATTTGTGCTGCCTCGTGTATGATATTTGTAAAGTTTTCAATTTCGTCGTTGATATCATTGAAATGTTGGATTACTGCTAGTTTATCGCAGACAGAAGCCTTGAAGAGTGTCCAATTTGCGTTTTTTAGGTTCCATGTGTTGGGCATGCCACACGTATGACGTTTCCTTGCAATTCCGATGTTGATAGGAAAGTGGTCACTATTGTGTAGGTCATCTAAGACACTAAATGTTAGAGCAGGGGTGAGTTTTGGATGGCAAAAAGTTAAATCTATGGCAGAGAAAGTTCCAGTAGCTAGACTAAAATGGGTTGGACTCCCATCGTTTATTATATTTAAGTTCTCGTTTTCTAGAAGGAGTTCTAGTTGTTGACCTTTCTTGTCGGTGTGTGTTGAGCCCCAAATGTTATTGTGTGCATTGAAATCCCCTAATAGGATGTAGGGAACAGGAAGTTGATTAATTATATTTTCTAGTGCTTGGCGATCTATAGATTGATTTGGAGGAACATAAATATTGCAGACGGATATTTTTGTTGTTAATACGATCTCTACTGCAACAGCTTCAAGATGTGAGTTTAAGTTAATTTGTTTTGAGATTATATTTTTGTGCGTGAATATGGCAACGCCCCCACTTGCTTGTTCGTTAGTTATGCGATCTTTGCGATAAGTGTTAAAGCCAGAGATATTCATGTTATGAGAAGGTTTTGCTCGTGTTTCTTGTAAGCATATGCATTGTACTGATGGATCTGCTGCGAGTAACTTGATTTCTTCTAACCGGGTAAAAAACCCGTTGCAATTCCATTGAAGTATGAATTTTAATTTGAATCAGTTTGGGATAGATTAGTTTCTATAGACGAGATACTTGTTATAGACCTTATTTCTTCATTTTCTATTTTGAGTGTTTCTATGAGTTTTTTTGTGATTCGTGTGCACCTATTTTTACTACTTCGATTTGGTATATGTGGATAAAGTTTTTTGATCATATTTATGAGAGCGGTAATATTTTGGGTGTAATTTCGTGCAATGCTAATTGGATCAGAAGACCCGTAAGTATTTTCCATAAAATCGTGAAATTGTTCGTAGGATAGAATGAACTGCGTTGGGTCAGTGTCAATTACGTTAGCGATTGGTTTCAGAATTTCTGCTAATTTATCAGTGGTATTGTCCTCGTTATCAAGCTTTGGTTTTTTGTTTTTATTTTGAATTTTATTAGGTTTAGTTGTAGATGTTGTTTTTTCTTTATCTTTCTGATTTGGCTGAACGAAGTTGTGATCAGTGGTTTGAGTAACGTTAATATTTAAAGGGTAAATTTCTTGATTAGATGTTGACTTACCAAGGTTATCATTCACCGGTCCACTGTTTGAGGAGGAAATCTGCCGTTTTAATGTGTTCATGTTTGGTATTTCTTGGCCTTCTATACCTATTGGATGTTCTGCAACTGGACATTTACCTGCAATGTGACCCGGTTGTTTACATATGTAGCATGTGATTGCGTCTGTGCTGAGGAAGATTCTGTAGGTTGTTTCCTCAAAGGTCACTAAAGTCGAGCTTGGGATTGACGCTTCGGTGTCTGATACGTACACCTGCCTTCGAAAACTCATGATGTGGGAAAAGCCCTCTTCCAGAATGCCAGCTCTAAGGAAGTTTATGGGTGAAACTATTTTAGGCCGATTTCTTCAAGTGCTTTATCAATTATACTGTGTGGTATTACAGGCGATACGTTGGAAAGAATTATTCTCTTTGCTGTGTTACTAATCTGCGAATTTCGAATGTATTGCATCTTATTTCGAGTTTATTATGATTTTTTATTATATCGTCTACTATGGCTTTGTCGGATAAATAAATGCAAAAGCGGCTGTTCGAGATTTTTGACGCAAAGCGTATATTCGATGCGCCAGTAATGTTACTGATTGCTTTAATGTAATCAATCTGTTTGAGGCCTTCAGCTGCATCTATAATAATTGCCTGTTCTTTTTTTGGAAACATTGGTGGGATTTTAGCGATTGTGCTGTAGGATTTATTTATAGGTTCAGTATGGGAAGGAGGTTGGGAACCCCTGTAGTCAGAAGTCCCGGGAAAATTGATATTCATTTTGTTGTTCCAAGAACAACATTTGGCGAGATAAAACACTCGTACAATGCACTTATCGCACTTCACCTGCTCGCACTATATCTAAACACGTCTGTATACGGCGCGGATCACGGCCGAACTCCATTATAATTTTATATTATATGAAATATCTCTATTTATTATGTATAGAATCACAATATTGTCTAATATTAGTATTTTTATATTTTTGATAATCCTAATGCTTTTAATAATATGGATATCAGTTCTGGCCTGCATTAAAAATATAGTGAATGTTATTATATTTATGTTAGCCACCCTTTGCATATTTTAGCTGATGGAAAATAATGTCAATGGTTTGATAGAAAAACAATAGTAATTTGTACTAACTAGTTTTGAAAGTCATACTTTTTTTCATGAGTTTGCAGTTTGTTAATGAGGTCGAAGCCAGAGTTAATCAAGCAAATGAATGAAAAAAGGACTTTCAAAACGTGTTGTACCAAGGCGGTCTATATTGTTCCAGGCCATGACACTGGCTCTGTTGCCAGATTGTGTGCTAGGCCATTCCAAGACACACTAAGTTTTGTTTGTTTGAAATATATTTGACATTAAAAACTATTTTGACAAGGCAGTTCATATAAGTTCTAGAAATGCCTTTGAAGTGTTATGTACCAAGCTGCAAGTCAACTTACGCTTTATCAGTTGTTCCATATGTTAGCGTGTTCAAGTTTTCATCTAATAGAATGGTGGCACAAAAATGAAAAGACATTTTGCATTTAGAACACTGGCGGATTGGAAAGGCCAGTGTTGTGTGTGAAAAGCACTTTAAAGGAGCAGATATAAAGGGTAATAAGATGAAGAGACTTGTTCTGACTGCAATATCACTAGCTTCCACGCAAGTTATTTTGAAGAAATTACTGTTTCAGAAGTCAAAATTAGTAACAATTTACTTGCAATGGAAAATGAGGTACCTACCCATTAGGAATTGTTTTTAAATCGAATATTGCGGTGAAGTGACGCACTGCGTTGTAAATAGCAGTGATTTTACAGATTTTTTTTTCAAATGGCATGCATCAGAATGACAGGGATAGTGCATGACAGATTGCTCATTTAGTGACCAAAACTAGTAATTTTTTGTTAAAGGTTAGCGCAGCCGTGTTGCCAGATTGTGGTAGGCTATTCCAAAGGCCACTTTATAGGCCCAGTGTCATGGCCTGGAACAATATAGACCGTCTTGGTTGTACACGTAATTTTTTTGCATAGTGATCTCTTGGTCGAAATTTAGTCGAAAAGGACTTCGAAATTGACAACCGTCAAATTGACATTTCAATAAAATAGTTAAAAAAAGTGTACTTTTTTCACGATTTTTTGGTTAAAAAAGTGGAACTTTCAATAAGATTTTTCGTTAAAAAAAGACGACTTTCACGATCACTGTGCAAAGAAATATTTATTATCAATGTTTCGTCGCTATGTTAGAACATCTTCAGGGCTCAAGAAGTTTCGCTTTTTTCTATTTTATATTCTAAAACCAAACACATAAAATGCTATAATATTTTTTGAAACAATTGAAAGGACCGCATTATCTATGTTTTTTTAAAAATATGTGTTAGCTTATTTAGGAAAATAGAAGTATTTCGCTTTTCCATTAAACCTTGCCCACTATTTCCAGTCAAAGAAATTGAAAAATCTATGTATTAAAAAAATACTGGCAGTATAACGGATAGAACTAAAAGGCTGATAACAGATTATCGATGGCTGAGTGGCGGTTTTTCCGTTGGGCCAATAACAGATTTTTATTGGGTAATTTAAGATATTATATTGGTACATTACCAATAACCAATAACTTTGGCCAATGATTAGAATGATTACATAGGTACTTTATAAAAGTTCAGAAAAAAAATAGTTTCCAAGTCACAGGTCCATCAGAAAAAAAGAGAATTTCAAACTGCACCCAGAACAGTCAAAACACAATTGGCGATTACAACTAGTGATGGGCATAACCGGACAATTTTCATAACCGAATTATTTGCATTCGAATGATATTAATAACCGAATGATTATTTGAATAATCATTCGAATAAATTTTGGCTCTCGATTCGTTGCGATTAAGTCAGCCGGTTTGCCGGTTGGCGGTTCACCGTCATCTGCATCGACATCGGTTCACCGTCATCTGCATCGACATCGTAACTTGCAGATAGCAGAGGAACCAAAACATAATATGTACGGTCGGCGCCTTAGAAATCGGCACACGTAATATGTTCTTCTAGTCGTTGGAGTATTCTTGCTCCGGTTACTTCATTAATGTGAGATGGCATTTCATAATTGACAAACAATAAACAATCTGACGTAACGATTAAAACCATAATAACTGTAAAAACCCAGTTTATACACTTAAAAAATACATGCAATATATATCATAATAGTGTGTAGTGCCCGATTTCTAAGGCGCCGACCGTACATTATGTTGTATGTATTGGAAATTAAGAGGTATTTATTAAGAAGTGTAGAAAGAAAGAAATTGCGGTACTGGTTGCTAATCGCAATAAAAACAGTTGCAAAACGTTAATCTTTATCGATCGGGCAGGTTAAAGGCGCCGCCTCTTGTTTTGAACCTTTGGAGATGTAAGCAAATAAAAAATTGTTTTATAGCTTGATGCGTTTGCAGTTTTTAGGCGTTCAGGTTTCAGGTCCCCAGAATTTGATAATTTGATATTTTTTATGATAGGAGGTAGGTACGCGATAACCAAACGGCGTTTTCAGTACAACCTGCTTTGTTTATGAGTTATGACGTATTTATATTTACAGAATTTTGAGCACTGCGTAGGTCGCTGAGATATGGCACGTAGTACCTTTGAATAGAGGTTTTATATTCAAAGCGTAGTACGTATCAGCATGAGGTTATTTTTCATTGGAATACTTGGAACGAAAACCGAGTTACATAGGTTATTTCAATTTCCGGATAACCGGTTATTTTTCATTCGAATACGCCCATCACTAATTACAACCAATTTCGTCAAGCCAAAAACTATTATCTCAAGAGCAGTTTGACCACAGAATTATTCAATTTGCTGTTAATTCTATGAGTGCGGTTTCTATAGTTAACATTCCCTATTTTGTGCAGTTGTTCGACGGAATGAAGTTAAACGTAATGTCGCAAACTACAACTAAAGAAAAATTGCAGTTTTAAAAAACAACATGATGGAACAGCCACTCTTTTAAATACCCAGTTTGTACGCAGTACAGCAGATATATAGTCTTCTAAAAAGCGAAGTTTCATGAGCGTAACATGTCACTGTAGGCGCTTCTTTGGTACACACTCTTTTGATAAAATTGGTGAGCTGCTTGAAGAAATATATACCGAATTGAGGCTTAATATGACTAAAAGATTAGCTACCATTACAGACAATGGATCCAACTTTGTAAAGGCCTTTAAGGAATATGGGGTGCTATTAAATTCAATTCCAAGTATTCAAGTGGATTATGATGAGGATCACAATAACGACCATATTGAATTGTAAGATATTATTTTTGAGCTTGGTGAAGTAACGAAAAATGAACACAAACAGCATATTTACTTGCCAAATCATTTTAGATGCGCTACTCATACGTTAAACCTAATTGCAACAACGGGCATTATGAATTCCATAAATAAAAATCAGAATATAAGATCCAAACATACAAATAATATAATTAACAAGTGTCCACATCTGTGGAATAAATCAGGACGTTCAAAATCAGCAGAAGAAATTAAAAAAATATTACATCACCTTAGCTACCCTGATGCAACAAGATGGAATAGTTTCTGACTCTGAGCCAAATTTTAAAACAAAAAGAAATACTAAACATCCTTTATGAAACTTGAAATATAAAACAGTATTTGCTTAAAGAAAATGAAATAGAATATTTGGAAGAATATGTTGCCATCCAAAAACCCTTGGCCTTATCCATAGATATTCTTCAAGGAGAAAACCTTACATACTTTGGAACAATTATGCCAGTAATTGGAAGTTTACATGTTAAGTATAAAAAATGAAATCTCTTAATCTAAAATATCTTGGATTATTAATTGAGGTATGCATTAAATCCATTGAAACTCGATTTTCGGTATATTTTAAGCATACAGGTCAATCAGAGATGGCGATAATAGCCTGAACACTTGCCACAATTTAAGCTAAGATGGCCGAATTCGTTTCAAAATACCAATTTTATTCTTCGAGAGAATCAAGTTAAAAACATGGTAATAAATGCAGCAAAATAATTTATAAGTTGTTATAACCATGTCACACATGAAGGAATAGATCAGGGGGAAGTTGACGATTTTTTTAAATTAACCACTATATCAGAAATGACCACTGTAAATGAACCACCGTCAGTTTCTCAGGAATTTGAATTACAATTTCTTCAGTGTCTGCACGACCCTTCCAATGACTTAGGCATATTCAACAAATATGCTATTTTAAAGAAAAGAAAATATAATTGCATTTTACCTTCTTCGGTAGGGTGGGGCGAAAAAATGAAAATCAAAATCTTGAATAGCACTACATCTCAAAACTTGTCTTTGGATGTGACGGTAAGCCACATTTTTTTCAGATTTTTTAAACATCATCTTTTGCCTCCAACTTGACCTTGAATTGTATACCTACTATGCACCAAAATATTATATTATGTTATTGAAATTAGATAATGATTATAATCTGCAGAGCTATGTAATCTAAGAAATATATTGCGAAACGGAGAAATAGGTAGCACCATTATTAACAGATTTCTAACTCCTTAAGCACGACATATATCGACACCTGACCGCTCACTACCATGCGATTGTGTGAATCGTTAGTTATTTGTTGAAATAATACAGTAGAAATTTTGTGCCTCTACAGATAAAGTTCGTGTGGCTTAGTGATTATAATACTACGTAAGACCTTTTATAATAATATGTATTATTTATGTAGTAATGTAAAGAAGCTGATTTTGCATTTGCAGGTAATAATGGCGAGCCAAACTAGAAGTCAAGTTAATGGTATAGTTATTAGTGTGCCTAAAGACGTCAATGGTAATGTTTTGCCGATTTACGATGACGTTCTTAGGTGTTACTTGTAGTTAACACATAAACTTAACAAGATTTTAAAACGGAACCGACAATTTCAGAAATGTCGAATGTTTTAACATTAAAATGTAGACAAATTTGGGAAAAAGCCTCAATACCGACAATTTCTGAACCTTGCATTAAATCTCTCATTCGGTAATATTATATTAATCGTATTAGCTTCATGAAGATAAAGCCAATTTCATGGATATTAAAAACATCTTTCTGTGTTTTATTTCAATTTAAAGTTGTATCCCTCTAAAAAACACCCTTTACAAAGAATATTTAAGAAAATTCAGAGAAAATTCTACAATTGAGTTATTTGATATTGCCGCCTGCAAATGCCATTTCACGATCACTACCACTACGTGCAAGTGTAAAAAGATATGAAAAGAACCCATAAATGAACGCGTTTTTCTCACAGACCACCGAATTCTGCGGTACGTAGTGTTCACTCAAATTTGGAGAATGCATCAAATAGTGACAATGAATTGCACAAAATAAATGTAGCTGAGCCTGGGCCAAAATATCAACTGATTGACGAAGACGATCACGAACCTTTTAATCAGCCTGGAACTTCAACATCGTCAACAATACAACTCCAGTATCTAAACAGCCTCAAACGAGAATTCAATTACCCACATTGGCCAAAACATGCGACAGATTTGAGGTTTCGAATAAATGAATCGCAGCCGCCATCATCTCTACCGTTTTATAAGATGTAGGAGTGATTATCACAGATGGCACATGGAGGGTAATTGATAAAAGTAAAGTCCAAAGGGAGGTAAAAGCTCGTGTTGCATTGAAGGAAACAATGAGGGCAAAGTAGTCCGTGCTCTATTTTTCGACAGTAGAGACAAGACACTGGTAATGGAACATAATGAAAGAAAGCACCATCGTCTAACTATCGTACAAAAACATCTGGCATTGATGGAAGAACCAAGACCACATTATTTAGGATATGTTACACCATCTTCGGATTCTGAGAAGTAGGACTGAAGCGTATTCTTAAAGCTCGACCAGCCAAAGACAATAATTGTACAACACAACACATGCTACATACAATATTAATAAAAATAAAAATTTATCGAGAATTGAAATTGACTATTGTAAATTAAAGGAAAATTTAAATTTGTTAGATTGGGTAAAAGTTTATAACGAAAATTGTGTAACTGTGGCATATTCACATTTCATAAATATATTAACTCAAAAAATACAATCATGCAGTAAAACTATAACGTATAATGCAAAAACAAAACCAATAAAACCTTGGATAACAAATGGAATTATAGTATCTATAAGAAAAAGAGATAAAATGTTTAAAAACTGAAAAAAGAACCATTTAATGTAAAACTAAAAGAGAAATACAAAAACTATAGAAATTATCTAACAAAACTAATTGCAGTGGTAAAGGAGTCGTATTACACTAACAAAATGTCAGAAAACCATAACAATATTAAAAAACAGTGGCATATTATAAATGAAATTACAGGAAACATAAACAAAATTAACAAAATTGATACACTAGTAAAAGACAACACAGAAATCACAGATCATAAAAATATAGCAAACGAACTTAATTCATTCTTTGTAAATGTCCCTACAGAAATTATTAATAACATTCGCAGTGATATCGATTATGATAAAGAAATACAATGTTTTGGCAACTACAATAATCCATATTCGTTTGTGTTGCTGCCTGTGACAGAAACTGATATTGAGCACATTATTTCAAATATTAAGGGTAATAAAGCACCGGGATTTGATGGAATAAGTGCTCGAATGGTCAGGGAAATTGGAAGTCAAATTGTCCCAGTTTTACGCCACATATTTAATTTATCAATAATAGAAACCGGAGTAGTACCAAATGGCATGAAGATTGCTGTTATTGTTCCATTACATAAAGGAGGAAGCGTAACTACCATAACAAACTACAGACCTATAGCACTATTATCAATCTTTTCAAAAATATTTGAGAAACTTATTGCAAGTCAGTTAACAAAATTTTTAACTAATTCAAATTTCTTTTCTAATAACCAGTATGGTTTTCTTTCTGGTAGAGGAACGGAACTAGCATTAGTTAACTTCTTATCGTATATTTCAGAAAACTTAGATAAGGAAAACAAAGTTACGGGATTATTCATAGATATATCTAAAGCTTTTGATACTGTATGTCACTCAAATCTAATAAAAAAACTAGAAAATGCTGGTATTAGAGGATTGCCACTAACTTGGTTTAAAAATTATCTACGAGAAAGACAACAGTGCGTAAAGATAGGGAACACATACAGCGAATTTATGAGAGTTGACAGTGGTGTGCCACAAGGTTCGGTTTTAGGTCCGATACTATTCTTAGTATATATAAATGATCTATGCGAAGCAAATTTCAGGGGGAACATTTTCACATTTGCGGATGACACTGCTTTGGTTTATTCTGCCAAGTCTGTCATGCAAAATTATGAAAACATGGAATTTGACTTAAAGATAATTAGAGCTTGGTTCAGTGTAAATAAAATGGCTATAAATACAGAAAAAACCAAATATGTCAATTTTAGCTTACGTAATGATTTTGAATTTACGAATTCTATCAAATATCACTTGAAAGATTGTCCTAAAAATTGTGACTGTACTGTTTTGCAATCAAATAACAACATAAAATATTTGGGTATCATTTTTGATAACCAGATGTCCTGGAAACCGCACGTAAATGCTTTATATAAAAGATTAAATTACGCTTCAGCAAAATTTTACCACTTATCAAAGTGCCTTTCGTCATCAACTTTGAGATATGTGTATTTTGCAATTGCAGACTCTCTGTTTTCATATGGAATATGTGCTTGGGGTGGTATATACACATCCACAATTAAGTCATTAATAACGGTCCAAAAAAATTTTGTTAGGATTATTTCAAAATGTAGTAGAATTACACCGTCAAAGCCATTATTTAGAAAATTAAGATTAATGAATTTACAAGAAATGTATTGCTATAAAGTATGTAATTTGATTAAAACATGTAAAAATTATTTACCGGTAGAAACTAATTATTTAGTTAGAAAACCAGAATATTCAATACTTAAAGTACCTTTCTGTAGGAAAACAGCTACACAGCGAAGTTTTATCTATTTGGGACCAAAATTATACAACTCACTTCCTGGTGACATCAAATGCGTGCACCAAAAATTATTCAAAAAAAGATCTGCTTGTTTTATTCGAAATCAAGAAGATTTTGCAGAAACATTGTTGTCAAGAAATATGTAAAAATTAAATAGTAATATTTTTGAGAATATAGTAGGGTACCTACAATTGCTTCCACTACAAAAAAAAAGAAAAAAATGTAATGCTAACTTTAAAACAAACTTTTTGTTAATATTTATCTTAACATTTAAAAAGAAAAACAAATTAAATACACCTTCTACACACAAGTTTCTTCAACTTTGTAGAAGGTTTCCCAGGGAAGTAGCTTTTCGCTACAGTGAATTTATTTAAATTGTTAAATATATATACATATACATTTGTGAGTAACTAAATTGTTTTTCAGTGCATTGTATAGTATTGTAAAGGGGGAATAAATGCTATTATTATTATTATTATTAATATACACATATGCTGTGACCTGTAATTGATTTCGTATAACTGTCGGTCGCAGCTTAAATAAATAAAAAAAAACAAAAAACACAACTAATCAAAATTCGGCAGTTTAATTTCGCTGCCACTGACTACATTAATATGATTAACTGGCAGACACCTAAAATACCCGAGCTTCCTATTTTAAAAGATATCTCTGATGAAGATTAAAATTTTCTTATTGAGCAAGAGCAGACACCAGTGGTACATTTTTCAAGATTTTCCTGCCACACAATCAGTGGAACGATGTGTAAAATTAATAACTGAGGCTAGCACATTTGTCGTAGAACCTGACTCAAGAGATGGTTTCATCCGAGCCAGAATCAAATCAAGAGAAGATCTGCGAAGTTTTGAAACTAAATCAAATTTTCGAATAATTTGAAGATTTAGAGTTGCTGTAGTATGGTCCAATTTTACATGTTTTTATATTTTTGCGTTTATTTCAATTTAATATAATAAAATTTATGTCAAAAATGTTTTTGCGCTTATTCACGTGTGTCTACTCTAGCATGAACTATCAGCATTGCATAGTAAATCGGACAAAATATTTAGGGGCAAGTTGGAGGCAGAAAACATTTTGCAAATTGAACGAATTTTTGCAAATACATTACTCACACCAATAGGCAACTTTTGTCGGGTAATGCGTTATAATAAAAAATAAAAACATTTTTTTAGCCATTTTTCGCCCCACCCTATTCTTTGGCCACCGTGGAGCGAATGTTCTCTTTTGCTACTTTTATTGATTCTCCACGTCGGCATGCATTGACCGACAAAAACTTAAAAAATCTTTTGTTAAAATCAGATATTTAAAAGATGTTTAAATTTCCATAAAGTACCTACAAAATTTGTTTTGTTATTATTTAATGAGTTCTTTAGTTATTACGTTATTAGTTATACAGGGTGTCCCTAAAATAATGGGACACCGATTAGTCATAGATTCCTTACGTTATAATAAATCGATAAAACGTAATATACCTTAGTACAAAGTCCCTTCAGTAAGAAGTTATAGGACCTTGAAGTTAATTATTTTATTTTTTTGTTAATTTCCACAAAAATGTAGAGATATCGATTTGAAATTCGGTATACATGCTTAGTATTATGTACTGCACTAATAAAATTTTTTTCATAAATTACACTTGACTGTAAGAGGCACTTTACCTATCTTTGAAAACATTTTTTAATTATAACTTCGTTATCTGTAATATTTTTTGAAATTTTAAGTTATTCTCTGAAAGAGAATTAAAAAGCACAAAAATAATGTACTCTTAGTTCTTAAGCCTAAAAGTAACCGTTTACCTTCAAATGCCCATCAAAGGGTTTTGGTAGTCATTAACACGTACAATTATCAAGTAGCCATGGTCACAAAAACAATGGTCATCTAGTAAAAAACGATGATAAATCAATTAAAGACATTAGTGATATAAGAATTTCTTCATTTATGTTTAAGAAAATGCCGCTACATAACGAATTCTCCAATGCTGAAGAGTTCGTTATGCCGCAGCATTTTCATAAGCACAAAAGACAAAAAACTGATGTCACCAACGTCATGAATTGATTTCTTCTTGTTGTTTACTAGATTACAATCATTACCCATTGTTTTTGTGATCATGGCTACTTGATAATTGCACGTCTTAATGAAAATCAAAAACCTTTGATGGGCATTTTACGGTAAACGGTTGCTTTTAGGCTTAAGAACTAAGAGTACATTATTTTTGTGCTTTTTAATTCCATTTCAAATAATAACCTAAAATTTTGAAAAATGTTACAGATAACGAAGTTAGAGCTAAAAAAAGTTTTGAAAGATAGGTAAAGTACCCCTTACAATCAAGTCTAGTTTATGAAATTTTTCCTATTACTGCACTACAAAATAGTAAGTATGTATACCAAAATTCAAATCGACATCTTTACATCTGTGTAAATTAACAAAAAAATAAAAAATAGAACTTCGAGGCCCTATAACTTCTTACTGAAGGGACTTTGTACTAAGGTATATTAGGTATAATCGATTTATTATGACGTAAGGAATCTATGACTAATCGGTGTCCCATTATTTTAGGGACACCCTGTATATGATTTGTTTTGTATTTTTCAATAGCGTATTTTAGTTCTTTATACATATATTTATATGTACAACACTATACAGCAACAGTATTCGCCATAAACTTGGCTACAATGATTACATATAGGCAAGGCGGTCTATATTGTTCCAGTCCATGACACTGGCTCTGTTGCCAGATTGTGTGCTAGGCCATTCCGAGACACACTAAGTTTTATTTGTTTGAAATATATTTGACATTAAAAACTATTTTGACAAGGCAGTTCATTAAAGTTCCAAAAATGCCTTTGAAGTGTTACTACATACCAATCTGCAAGTCAACTTACGCTTCATCAGTTGCTCCATATGTTAGCGTGTTCAAGTTTCCAGCTAATGGAACGGTGGTACAAAATGAAAAGACATTTTGCATTTAGAGAACTGGCGGATTGGAAAGGCTAGTGTTGTGTGTGAAAAGCACTTTAAAAGAGCAGATATAAAAGGTAATAATAGCCTTCAGGCAAGTTATTTTGAAAAAATTACTGTTTTAGATGAAGTCAAAATTAGTAACGATTTACTTCCAATGGAAAATTAGGTACCTACCCATTAGAAATTGTTTTTAAATTGAATATTACGGTGAAGTGACGCACTGCGATGTAAGGTAATCCTGCATTTTAGAGCACCGAAATGTAAACAAACCGATCGGCACCACTCGGGTCAGCATATGCGGCGTTGTCAGACTGACTGAATGCATGCGCGTTTTCACGTGCACCGTTAGTACCATATATCTAATACTTACTATATTGCTAGCGGCTATAAGTGGGAAACTAGCCGATGAAGTGAGACACACAACCAACTCCTTCATGTATACGGTGAGATGTGCGCAAGCGCGGCGGCGTCGTCCGCCCAATGGGGAAGTGGTTAACTTTAAAATTCGCTTAAAAAGGCGGAGTTCGAGTTCTCACGCATGCGCACGAGACGCATTATACTCTAAGTGAAACTATGTCGGCGCCGTAATGTTTTCTGAAGTTTCCAGGCCCTATCAGCAATATATGTGTATTATATATATGGTTAGTACGCTACCAATTATCCGGGTGTTCGATAATCCTGCTTATTTAAAAATTGCAGTAATAACTAATAACGAGCGTGTGAGTGAACCCGTGGGCCGATTTGGCTGATTTTGGTGTCAATCGACTCAGGGCGACCCAAGTAAGCCAGTAGCAGGCGCACTCTTGTACAAATTGCATTAAATGAATTATTTCGCGCCCAATTTAGGTGCAGAACGCTAGTAATTGAAATAAAATTACATCTGTTGGAATATGGAAGAGGAAGATACAGGGGTGTGTAGGGAAGAAATAAAATCGACTGTTTTTTGTAACTAAACCTTCAAACAGTGCTAAGTTTATTTTTAATATAAAAAAGTGGCAGACATGTAACAACAAAAATTAAAATAAATTGTTTATAAAAAAGCGGAGATGTATTTACAAAAAATAAACTGAATTGTTAATAAAACCGTGCATACATGTAACTACAAAAACTAAAATAAATTGTTTATAAAAAAGCGGAGATGTATTATTTTAAAAATCTGGTGTGATATACGCACACAACTTCCTTTTACAGTGATCTTATGATTAAACAAAAATTTAATTTTTAATTTTTCAGCATTTGTCACTAATTTTCAAAAATTACAAATTCGACAGAAACCGTACAAAATAGAGCGTTAATGCAAGAGACAAATTTTCTCTAGAATTTTAAGCTGAATTCAAAAATGTAATAATATACCCGGTGTTCTATTTAAAATAGGAGTTAATAAAAGTTAATAAAAAATAGGAAAAAAACCCGTTTTACAGGTATTCAACTGGAAAATCGCCTATCTCACATCAATACACATTAAAAATGTAATGTTTGAAAAAAATCGTTAAAGCCGTTTTTGAAAAAAATAATATTGTAATGCAGCTGCGAGGGGCTGCCTGCCCGCTCGCTCTCTTGTCTGAATAGAGCCGAGGCTCAATTTTCGAATTTCAACGTAATCACACCGATTCAATGAAACTGCTAAACGAATGAGGTTTAGACCATTATATTTACGAAAATGATTTTTAAGCCTTAGGGCATCGAAAATAGTTTAGTTCAAGTTAAAATTAAAACCTCGCGTTTAACGGTCGAGTCAATTGAATATTCAATTTCAACGCAATAAACAATAGCAGCAAGAACAATTAAATTAAATAAGGGCGATTAAGATTAAGTATGCACAGTTTTATTAACAATTCAATTTATTTTTTGTAAATACATCTCCGCTTTTTTATAATCAATTTACTTTAATTTTTGTAGTTACATGTCTGGCACTTTTTTATATTAAATAATAAACTTAGCACTGCTTGAAGGTTTAGTTACAAATACAGTCGATTTTATTTCTACCCTACACACCCCTGTATCTTCCTCTTCCATTTTCCAACAGATGCAATTTTATTTCAATTACTAGCGTTCTGCACCCAAATTGGGCGCGAAATAATTCATTTAATGCAATTTGTACAAAAGTGCGCCTACTACTGGCTTACTTGCGTCGCCCTGAGTCGATTGACACCAAAATCAGTCAATTCGGCCCACGGGTTCGCTCACACGCTCGTTATTAGTTATTACTGCAATTTTTAAATAAGCAGGATTACCGCGGATAATTGGTAGCGTAATAACGTCGCACGTGAAAACGCGCATGCATTCAGTCAGTCTGGCAACACCGCAGATTCTCCCCCGAGTGGTGCCGATCGGTTTGTTTACATCTCGGTGCTCTAAACTGCAGGTTTACCCGATGTAAATAGCAGTGATTTTATAGATTTTTTTTCAACTGACATACATTACAATGACAGGGATAGTGCACTGACAGATTGTTCATTTAGAGACAAAAACTAGTAATTTTTTTTAAGGGTTGGCAAAGCCACGTTGCCAGATTGTGGTAAGCCAGTCCAAAGGTCACTTTATAGGCCCAATGTCATGGCCTGGAACAATATAGACCGCCATGATATACGGCATTCAGTAAACACAAAAACATTTTAATTTTTTTGAAGTTGGCATGTGCATATAATTTTTGTATTAGGGATTCTGTATTTTGTTTTGCAAAGGTTTCCACACCTGCATACAAGCAGATTTGAATTTAAAAAATCTGGTGTGATACACTCACACAACTTCCTTTTACAGTGTTCTTATAATTAGTCAAAAATATCATTTTTAATTTTTAGCCATTTGTCAAAATTTTTCAAAAATTACAAATACTACAAAAACGGTACAAAATAGAGCGTTAGTTGAAGAGACAAATTTTCTCTAGAATTTTAAGCTGAATTCAAAAATGTAATAATATACCCGGTGTTTTATTTAAAATAGGAGTTAATAAAAAAAAATAGAAAAAAAAACAAAAGAAACCCACTTTAGAAGTATTAAACTGGAAAATCACCTATTTCACATCAATACACATTAAAAATGGAGTAAAAATGTAAAGTTTAAAAAAA
Source organism: Agriotes lineatus (assembly GCA_940337035.1). NCBI lineage: Eukaryota > Metazoa > Arthropoda > Insecta > Coleoptera > Elateridae > Agriotes > Agriotes lineatus. The sequence continues at coordinate 18,546 of CALNHX010011752.1, forward strand.
ATCGTTAGAGCCGTTTTTGAAAAAATCGATAAAAACTGAAAAATCACAAGAGTAATCACCTACTTCCGGTTACGCGATTTTCTTATATATGAAGTTTCAACGCCATACCTCTTTCCGTTTTTGAGATATTCTGTTCACAGACAGGCACACACACAGACAGACAGACAGACAGATAGACAGACCAATGAAAAAAAATATGTTTTTTGGGATCAGGGGACTCTAAAACGTGAAGATCGAATTTTTGGGGTGAATCCAATACTTCCTTTATAGTAAAAGGAAGTAAAATGGCAATTAGTATTTCCCATTGTCAGTGTCTTAACTAGATATTCTTCTAGAAATTCTTACTTGAAGTTTGATAAAATGTAATAAAAATACCTATTAATAAACGCTACGTCAATGGTATTCAACACAGTATTTGTATAATATCCTTAAAAGTAGTTAATTACAACATTTATGACAGATGGGAAGTAAATGTCACACCCTTAACCTATTTGTTTTAGTAATTCTTTGTAAGTACATTCCTAGGCAAAGACAAATTCTGGAAGTACACTTATGAAATTTTGGAAATCAAAGGCCACTTGGTGCTTTTATGTTTACTGAACAGACTATACACCATACAACACTTATACATCATACATTCATACACATACATATTGTATTATGGCAACTGTTGTTACTGATTTCTGCAACATGAAGAGTAATCAGTCTGAAATGGACAAACAAAGAAAACCCTAGCTAAAATGTTAAATAGATTATTTAGCTAGACTTAAGTAATACTTTTAAGGAAAACTCAATGCAACAATAAAAAAAATGTAAACTCATTTCCCATTTTTTTAAATTTCAACTGTGATTTTATTAATAGTAAATTATTATACAAGACGATCAAGTTAAATTTTACCCACGAGTGAATGGTTGAACGTCGAGACGTTGATGATTCAAGAGTGGATAGTAATAACTTTATCGTCGTGTATAATACAAAATTTTTTCTATAGCAAGAACTTTAACAATTTCAAAAGAAAATAAGGAAAGTCAATCACATTTTAAAATCTCAGCAGCTAGATTGGGCTGCTAGGATAATACGAAGCTGCAATATTTAATTTAAATAAAAGTTACACAATTAAATTACTTTATCTATCTACCCTTGCTGTTAAAGTAAAACTTGACCTTTTGTTTTGTGTCGATTAAAGCACACTTTAACATTTGCTATAGACTATTTCCCGCATCTCTTATTAGTCAATGAAATGCCATGATTCTTCAAAATTCGACCAATCACGTACTTTTATAGTGGCAAAAAATCAAACTTTTCCTTTGGGATTTCATCCGTTTCTTTTACCACTTATATCCATGGCAACCACTAGCTATGTTGTTTTAATCAAGGTGACATTTCAAAAACATCATTTAAAACTGTCATTGTGCATCAGTATAAATGTCAAAATGAACCAATAGGTACTTGGAAAATAATAATAATAATAATAATATGGCCTTTATTTAAAAATAAATACACATAAGAGAATCAAACAATGTATGAGGCGAGATTCAGCTCACGTCAAGCCGTAAGCTGTTCTACCATCTAACCCCATAGTTCGTCTGCACTGTTTTTCTTTCTCTCTGTCCTCCGCGGTATGCTTGAGAAAATTTTAAGTATCAAGTTAACATAGAATTTATAACCAGTGTACGCCCATGCCACCGCAGTCGTGCCCCTCCAACCATCTAAATTAATTAGTTAGAAAGAGCGCGACAGCGACAACGCAGCATCTACCGCTGCCGACTGAGCATAATGAGGTAATGAAAAAATTTTGATTAACAATTTTGACTAGATAATAGTAATAAGCGAAGCTGATGTCGAAATGCAGGTAACGATAGCACTTTGAGGTTCTGTGGCAAATCATTCCACCATTTCGCTGTAGTATAAGTAAATCGACGTTGTCCGAATTCGTTAATTAATCCTGGTATAGTAATGTTGCCCCGGAACCTCAAACTTAAGTTATGGAGATCTGTCCTAAATGTAATTTTATAATATAAATAAGGTGGTGTTTTGAGTAATAAAATTTTAAAATATAGTCCTGAGTAATGCAAATAACGTCTGTTTAACATATTTAACCAATTGATGTCTTTAAGTTTATGAGATATTCTATCAAATTTACGTATACCCAATATTAACCGCAAACATGCATTCTGAAGTCTTTGAATTCTAGCTTTATCTTGTGAATCCATACATGGATCATACACCACATTACAAAAATCCATTTGTGATAAAACCAAACTATCGCATAAAATACCCTTTACCTTAGTGTCCAGCATATGACGATTTTGGTAGATCAACCTGAGATTGCTGTACGCTTTTTGTAAGCATTGTGATATGTTTTTTAAATCGTAATGTTGTATCTAGAATTAGTCCTAGATTTCTAACTGTATCGACAATTGGTATTACCTTATTATCGATCTTTATTATCATATTATCTTTAGCAAAGGCAATATTGTTCTTTCTTCCAAAAAATATAACAGCCGACTTATCAGCATTTAGTTTTAAACAATGTTGCATAGAAATATCAGCAATACGATTTAAATCTTGATTTATAAGGTCAGCTGCATGCAAGCTGTCAGAAGCTTCAAAAGAAAAATAAATTTGTGAATCGTCAGCATACAAGTGGCTTCAATCTTCCCAGAAGGCAATGGACTCTGCTAAACCGGATTAGAACTGGCCACGGCAGAAGCGGACAGATGATGTACCGATGGGGTTTCATCGACTCCCCCGCCTGTACGAACTGCGACTTAAGAATACAGACAGTGGAACATATCACCCAGGAATGTCCTACCACCGCGTTTAATGGTACCCTGATGGAAATCCATAAACTAACACCAATGACACTATCATGGCTGCATAACATAAATCTTGTATTGTAATTAAGAACATATATTGTAAATGTATTATTATTGTATTACCAATGTATAAAATTCATACGAAATATATATAGAAGTGATGATTGCAATGCTTTAGAACAGTATGAAAATGAGAAATATAAAGCGTAAACAGAAGAGGCCCAAGAATCAATCCTTGAGGAACTCCTGATTTATTTTCAATGAATTCAGAAACATTGTTACCTACACAGACGGCCTGATAACGATTTACAAGATAATTATGTAATATTTTAATAGCTTTAGGTTTTAAACCTATGTAATTGAAAATTGATAGCAAAACTTTATGGTCTATTGTGTCAAATGCTTTTGAGTAATCTAAAAGAACGACAGCCGTTATCTTACCAGCATCTGCAGCCGCAACCAAATCGTCAACAATGTCTAATAACTAATAAGGCAGTGTCGCAACTGTATCCCTTTCTGAAACCTGATTGGTTGACTGGCAGCACATTGTTTAGCTGTATATGATTACGAAGTTGCTGATCCATTATACAGGGTGTTTCATAATATATGCGCAGGACTTCAGGATGTGATAGCTAGTCCAAAAATTTGAAAAAAAGTTTCTATTAACTTACCCTCTAAAATGCACAATTTTCGAGATACAGGGTGTTGAAATTGAAAAAAAAAATCGTTTTTTGCAAATATCTCCGGAACCGTTTATTGTACAGAAAACAGCTTTTGTAAGCATTTTCTACTCATAATAAGCTATGTTTTGTGCGAAAAAAAAATTTTTATAAGTCATAATTGGTGAAGATTTTGAAGGGGTAGTGAGTGTTTTTCTCCCCAACTTCTACGCCACTGGAAAAAGTACAGTTTTGAGACGCCCATTTGAACCGCCAATGTTTTCTACACAAAAAAGGTACTCTTGGTCATAAGCTCTAAAGTTGACCGTTTTCGAGAAAAATCAACTTTTATGTTGAAAAACATGGTCAATTTTTTTAAATAATTTTTTTTTTTACTAATTATACAAAATTTATTTAAACGTTAGAACAAGTAACAAAACCAAACGTTAACTTCATAATTGCAAAATTAAAAAAAAAATAACAAATCATACACAGTTAAATTAAATGTTGGAAATGTCCTCCGTTTAATTAGCAAAAAAAAATTTATTTAAAAAAATTGACCATGTTTTTCAACATAAAAGTTGATTTTTCTCGAAAACGGTCAACTTTAGAGCTTATGACCAAGAGTATCTTTTTTGTGTAGAAAACATTGGCGGTTCAAATGGGCGTTTCAAAACCGTACTTTTACCAGTGGCGTAGAAGTTGGGGAGAAAAACACTCACTACTCCTTCAAAATCTTCACCAATTATGACTTAAACAAAATTTTTTTCTCGCACAAAACATAGCCTATTATGAGTAGAAAATGCTTACAAAAGCTGTTTTCTGTACGATAAACGGTTCCGGAGATATTCGCAAAAAACGAAATTTTTTTTTCAATTTCAACACCCTGTATCTCGAAAATTGTGCATTTTAGAGGGTAAGTTAATAGAAACTTTTTTTCAAATTTTTGGACGAGCTATCACATCCTGAAGTCCTGCGCATATATTATGAAACACCCTGTATATATATATTACAGCTTTTTGTTACTGATCCATTATATATATATATTACAGCTTTTTTCAGGTCTGAAGGCATATAGCTTGGATGTGGGTTCTCCACAACTTTTGATTTTTTGCCAGATTTTTCCAGTTCTGCAGGTTATGTTGGTTAATGTCTTCATTTATATTGTCCCACCATGTCTTTCTTGGTCTTCCTCTTCTGTTTCTTCCGGGCATTTCTTTGTCTATTATAATTTTTAGAGTGTCTTCTTGAGGTAAGAGTGCAAGGTGACCTAGCCATCTGAGTCTATTTTGTGTAATGATTGTATTTATTCCTATGTCATTGTATAAGGCCTTGATTTCTTCATTTGTTCTTCTTTTCCAGTGCCCATTTTCTTTTTTGCCACCAAAAATTCTTCTCTGGATTCTTCTTTCAAATACTTCAAGTCTTGTTTTGCTATCTTCGGTAACGGTCCAGGTTTCGCTGGCATATGTTACTGTGGGGGTTATTACTGTCTTGTATAAATGAATTTTTGAGTTTCTCGATATGTTTTTATCACGTAGCACTTTATTTAATGTTCCTGCGCATCTTGATCCTGTCGTTATTCGTCTTTTAATTTCACTAGAGCATTCACCTTTACTTGTAATTTCTGTTCCCAGGTATATTGCGCTGTTGACTAGGTTAAATTTGTACTCACTATTGTCACTTTTTATTTTTAGGCTGAGGTTTTCAAGTTGGTTTTTGTTACCTAAAATCATATAGGAGGATTTATGTTGGTTAATTTCGAGACCTACTTCTTTTGCTGCTTTTTCGAATTTGCTTGAAATGTGTTTCAGTTCTTCTTTTGTTCTTGATAAAATTATGACGTCATCAGCAAAGGCTAACAGTTGGTATGAGTTGTTCAAGATGGTATTATTTGTTTTTATTTTACATTCTCTTATTACATCTTCTAGAGTTATGTTAAATAAAGTAGATAGTGGGTCGCCTTGCTTGACTCCTGTGTTACTTCTAAAGCCTCTGGAATATTGTCCTTGGTATGTTATCTTATTTGTTGTTTCTTGTAATGTCATTTTAGTTAACTGTATGAGTTTAGTAGGTATCTCTAGGTTTTGCATTGCTTCGTATATACTTTCTCTTATTAACTTGTCGAATGCTTGATTGAAGTCTACTAATAGTGCGTGGATTGTGATGTTCTTCTTTTCGCAGTTTTCTTGTATTTGTCTCAGCATAAATATGTGGTTTATTGTTGACTTGTCACTTCTGAACCCCGCCTGATATTGGCCTATTTTGTTCTGGATGTTGTTTCGTATTCTATTGTTTATTAATTTTGCTAACAGTTTGTAAGTAACTTTTAGTAGTGCAATTGGGCGATAGTTTTCGGGGTTTTGTGTGTTTCCTTTTTTGTGTATGGGGTGAATGAGCGATTGGTTCCATTCAGCAGGCATAGTTTGGTTTTTCCAGATTTGTTTAATAAGTTTGTGCAGTCTTTTAAATAGTTCTTCATTGCAATTTTTTATTTGCTCGATTACAATGCCATCAGATCCTGGACTATTGTTGTTTTTTGTTTCCTTGATCACTTTTATCAATTCTTCTTCAGTTGGTTCTTTCTCATGTATAATAGGATTATTTTGTATATGTGACTCATTTAAACTTTCACTGGTATCTTGTGTTAGGGTATTTTTGAAGAATTGTTCCCAAATATTTAGGATTTCTTTGGTTTCTAAGCAGACTTCTCCTTGTTGATTCTTTAACGCGGCTGTGGGCAGTTTAAAGCCTTTTCTCTCATTTTTTATAGTTTTGTAAAATAGTTTTGTGTTTTGTCTTCTTGTTTTTGTAATGTTCTCCAATTTCCTGCAGTTTTTGTTTTGCCATTTCTCTTTTCTTATTTCTGATAAGGTTATGTGTATCGTTCCTTGTTCTTTTATATGATCCATTATCCTTTCTAATATTTTTGACATAAACGGCAAGATACTAATAAGACGTAAATCGTTTAGTTCTTTAGGTGATTTGATTTTCGGAATAGGATTTATTAAAGATTTTTTCCAGTCATCGGGGAATACCAAATTTTCTAAGCAAAAATTTAGGAGGTGGGTTATGATGGGCAAAATAAAAGAAAGGCACAATTTAATAATTCTGTTGCTAATACCATTGATTAAATAAGTAGCTAATACCATCATACCCCACTGCATTGGTTTTAATAGTTGTAATGATTTTGAGTACCAAATTCGAAAATAGCTATTTATGCAACAAGTGCTAAAAGTTGACTTTTATGCGCGAGACATGAAAATTATGAAACGAAGCCGAAGGCTGAGTTTCATAACATGTCTCGCGCATAAACGACTTTTAGCACGCGTTGCATACAATATTTTATCTATGACCTTAATTTTACCGTTATTAATCCATAAATATCGATTTAAGAAAGGTTCGCATCTGCGACGCTGCATCATAATGAATAGTAGCCTACGCCGCTGGCGATTGTTTGGCCACGCCCGTGCTGTCAAGGTCAGTTACGAAATGTAATTATTGATACTCCACATATGACTGTATTCATTACATAACGCTTTAATTATTTCAAAAACGCTTTACCTGTAACGCAAGAAGCAACTAGAATAGCTTTACAACTTCACTTGCAGTTCGAAATTGTAGTTTTGAACCTCCCTTCACTTTTAGCACATGTGCTAAAAGTAAACAGCTGATTTCTTTAAACACGGTAAACTATAAAACGTCACTTTTAGTGAAACAAGCTAGCGCTAAAAGGCCTACTTTTAGTAGTGGTCGTAGATAAAAGAAGTTATTGAATCTTTTATGTTGTTACTATAAAATGCCCTAGTATCATTTGAATTTATAGATACCTTTGGAATAGAAGTAATGAAGTGAGTATTAATTTTATTATAATCATTTAAAGCAGGAGGTAATTCAGTTTGGGATGTTTTTGAAATGTTTAAGTCTTTTAAGTTCTTCCAAAATAATTTAGAGTTATTAGCAAATAATGAGGTGTAATAAGCTTTTCTGTCTCTCCTAACCGCACTTACAACTTGATTCCTTAACTGCTTGTAATAGTTGTAGTGATTAGTATCTTTTGACAGTTTAAAACGACTTAAGGCTTGATCACGCAATCGCATCATATTTTTAATGGTGTCAGTCAACCATGGAGCACACTGTTTAGTGATTCTAAAAGTTTTGATTGGCGCAATCAAATCTAGCAGAATTGTTACATTTTCAACAAAAAATTTTACTTTATCATCAACATTGTAGATATCAATATTGTAGATTTTTAAAATCTCTAGACGTGCGAATAATCGGATAGGGTTTAATGTAAGGTAAAGTGAACGTGCCGCGTACAATGTGGTGGTCAGAGATGCCGTAAACAACAGAAAAAGATGAGACTAGGTCTTTATTTGAAGTAATTAAATAATCAAGAAGTGTGCTAGATGTAGCTGTAAATAGTCCACAAAATGTATTTCGGGCTCATGATTTTGCTTGAAAAATGTTTTACTCAAGATTTGTTGTTTTTTGGCAATGCCCCTCGACAAACTAACTTGGACAAATTCGTTAGTTTGTCCTGTGGCATTGCCAAAACAAAAAACTTTCGTAAAACATTTTTACTGGCAAAATCCGCGCCCGCTGCGATATTCACTGATAGATGGCAGCAGGCGAAAAATGCAGGTCTATTTTTAAACGGACAAATCATGCATTCCGACTAAACAGTAATTATCGGAACGTGATTTTCTATTAAAGCACATATCTAATTAGGGCATGACCAAATTTCAAAAGTCTTTAAAATGTTAGTATTTCTTATGAGAACTTCTTATGATTTTAAAAATGTAGCATCTGTCAAGGTTCTGTATTTCGCGTACGTAAATAGTAATTTGAATTATTGTAGTGTCCTAGTGTCATCTGGAACTGGAATCCACAATACGCTGTCTATAAAAACCGTATCGAATCAATGCAACGCCGATATATGAGTTATGTAAACTCAAAATTTAAATTAAATATTTCATAAGAATATTTAAACTCTGGTTTGAATCTTCTTACCCTCGAAAAATGCCGAATTTTGACTGATGTACAGGGTTATTCATTATAAATTACCCACCCCTTATCATCGTTATTATTGCCTATAGAAAAAAAAGTTTTAAATAAAAGTTATGTGGTTATAACTGAATTTTGTTAAAATGCTATCAAAAGTACAGTGGCGTGCATAATTAAGGGGATACAAAAAAGTAATATATTTTTTTAAATGGAACACCCTGTATATTATTAAATTTTTGGAACGACCTTTTTTTCCTGATTTCAAAAATATACCATATGTTACCCTTACCTTATACCGTTTTTGAGTTATTAAACGTCAAATATCTTAGTTAAACTAGTTAACATTATTAAATATAACAAAGTTTTATTCAGGAAATTTAAATATAAATAAATGATAACTAATTTTTATTATTTCATTAAAGAAATGTCACTTATCAAACAAAATAGTTGCATTTTCATAGCTTACTTTAATAATTCCTATTTACAGTAACTAGTTTAACTAAGATATTCAACGTTTAATAACTCAAAAACGGTATAAGGTAAGGGTAACATATGGTATATTTTTGAAATCAGGAAAAAAAGGTCGTTCCAAAAATTTAATAATATACAGGGTGTTCTATTTAAAAAAATATATTACTTTTTTGTATCCCCTTAATTATGCACGCCACTGTACTTTTGATAGCATTTTAACAAAATTCAGTTATAACCACATAACTTTTATTTAAAACTTTTTTTTCTATAGGCAATAATAACGATGATAAGGGGTGGGTAATTTATAATGAATAACCCTGTACTTTTTCTTTATAAATTGCTGCATAATTCCATTGATAGATCATACATACTACAATTAATAATTTTAAATGTGCCGCCTGTTAACACCCGCATTCACTTGGTTTTTAAAGTCGATTCTGTCAAAACTTTATCTATGCAAAATTCCACTATGCCTCGACTCCTATTACTAAAAAAATATTTTATAGCAAATGTTCAAACACACAGCCACCTCGTCTAAAAGCAAGAAGTTGTAATAACTCGGTTATTGTTAGTTTTAGGCCCGCACCTTATATGAACTTTTATGTTTAGATCGCGATTTTCAATCGTTTTATATAAAAATATACAGGGTGTTCCATTTAACAAAAGTAAACTTTTCCAAATTTCTCGAGAAGGCGATGTTCAATTGTTTTTCTGTTTTCGCCATTCTAATCAACAGAAAAAATACCACTAGTGTGCTAATTTAACGTTTTTTTTATGTGGTATCCCCAGGAGGCCTATTCCACATGTCAGAAAAAGAGTCGTCGTTGTCGTCGCTGTTAAAAATGGGCACCAGAGCATGACAGATTTATTTATTCCACTGATGCAGAAGTTTCCAAATTTTTCACTAGTTTAGTGTTTTCCTCTTTCTTTGCTTGTTTTGCTTCCTTTTCCTTTTTTTGGTTTTTCTGCTTGTCTTTGTAGAGTTGCATAGCGTTCTTTATGTGCGGTGGATCTACACATTGTTTATTTTTATCCAAGCACCTTCGAACCCGTTCAGGTGCTATACACTGACTGTAAAATGACGTTAGTTTCGGTAACATGTCACGTTTCCAAAATAATTCGTCCTTATAAATTTCTTGGATAAATATTTCAATTTTATCATTGACATAAACAACTAAGTAGCATTTTTTCCTCTTTGTAATATTGAGTTGGCCTTCTATAAAATAAAATATATAAATTCCGACGATGTATCTACCTATATAGAACTTCCTGGACAACAAATAATATATTGTACGTACCTGGTAGTAATATGAATGATTTTGTTTTAGCTGTATTATACCTCCTATATTTTTAAGACATATCCGATTTTTTAAAGCATTTACAATATCCTCCATGTTTTTGTATTCGGTTTTATTTAATATTGAATCTGGAGCTATGTATATGCATTTGACTTCCACAATTGCGTCATCCCCAATAATTCCTACAATTGCAATCTTAAGCACCTGAGTGATCTTTTTTCTTCACTCAAGAAATATTTACCATCCGGTGAAGCTGCTAAAAACCCAAATTCGTCATCTATCCAACGACCAGATTTTTGGACATTAAGATTAGTTTTTTCTGTAAACCTCGCAATTGCAACACTCTCCTTTGTAATGCCATAATCAGTTGCAGCTGAATAAAAGTTGCTTGGTTTTAAGCAAGCTTTGACTAAATTGTGACAAGGAGTATGTGGTCTGCGTTTTATGGCTTGCCCAAACAATGAAGCAGTGAGTCTCGGTTGTCTCTCATTTTCGTAAGTTTGATTGCCAAACTGACCCCTCGATTCACATTCGATTTTTTTAATTTCATCAACAGAGACCTAAAATAGCAAAGTTTATTTTGTACCACTTAAAAGTGATTGACTCACTTGTAGTTTTTGTGTTTGTAGTTGAGATTCCATTAATATAAAATGGTTGATGTTAGAGGGAGTGATATAATCAAGGGTAATGCCACAAGTAGTGGATATATTTTTGACAAATATTTTGTCGTTTCCATGTAAATTATTGCGTTTAAATTTCACGAAACAAAATCATATCAAAAATATCACGAGCCGAAGGCGAGTGACATTTAAATCTGATTTTGTTGAGTCAAATTTGCAATAATTGCTATGGAAGTGGCAAAATATTTAAAAAATATATATCCACTTCGAGTGGTATTTGGGACGACTATTTAACAATATTAATACATAACGATTAACTTTATTGAATATAAACGGGGCTGCGCGCGCTATTGCGCGGTCTATTCTATTCAATTTACCACCATTTTTAGGCCTATTACGTTGGGCCATT
>CALNHX010011753.1:0-29826 GCA_940337035.1 Agriotes lineatus
GTAATTTTTTTTTCCACAGTTTATAGCTTTAATTTAGCAGTTTATTTAAGTTATTGCTAAATAGCTAATGGGGAAGTACTAAACTCATAGATCCTATTTAATTTTTAATATTAAATTTAAGCTGATATTAGACTGATGTTTCTGTTTTATTATTTGTTACAGCACAGAGTATGATTTTGTTATACAAAACGTTATTCTAAAAATAATATTGAAGATATATAATAAGCCATTTAAACCTTACAGTAATAAAATATAATTAAGTTAATTATATGCTTGCCCTGGTTTATATATAAAAACAGATTAAATAGAACTGACATAAACTTTTGTTAACTGATGCTAAATAGTCTAAGCTAAAAACATAAGTAAAGACCTTAATTTATAGTAAGTTTACTAAATTTACTTCATGATCTGATATGGTAGTAAAAAGTGCACGGTCTAAAATCAAAATCAAAATAAAAACATAAAATTATATTTTAATTATAACATATAATTTTTAACAAACATATAGCTGTTTATAAAAGATCACATATAGCTTTACTTAAATCTTAAAACACAAACTATATCTGGCATTTATAGGATCATATATGAAAAATGCCAACAATAAAATTTTGTATCTAAAGATTAGAATTATATATAAAAGTATGTGAAGATTAAGAATCATTGAATATAAAAATTTAATTTTTTATAAGTTTGTAATTAGTTTACTATATGTTGTATAGAAAGTTTTTATGTAAATTCTTAAAACATATTTGTTTACCTTAACTAAATCTGCTAATAATACTTGCTGTATGGCTAAATTTTTAGTGAAACTCACCTGCGTGATTATTTAATAAAAAAAGCACTGGCATAAATCTACTGTAACTTTAGTTGTAGTTGTAAATAAACGGCATTTTTTTTTATATAAATCTTTGACTTTATTAGTATATTCGGAATATTCTCCTAGATAAATAAATTAGTACATGTATTTGTTTAACTATAGTTTAACTAAAAGCATAAGCATTAAGTTAAAATGTCAAACAGAGTACAATTGTGAGTAAATCTTTATATATTAAAGTATATAATTATTATAAAAACTGTCTAACTCTAACTTATAAAAAAATATAAGGTATTTAGTAATTGAAGAGAAAAAGATTTGAATTTAGGAACTTAATTATTTATATTAAATTTTAAATATATATATAATAAGTCATTATACTTCAAACAGGATAAAACAAATAAGTAAAAGATCTAAACTTCATCAATAAAATGGTTTCTATTTAAATCCTACTAATACTAATATCATAAAATAATTTTTTTACCATTTTATTATAAAGATAAGTGTTTATTTTTTTGTTAAAAGTAATTTGTGCAGATTTATATTTTAGAAAAAGTTAAAAAAAAAATTAAAGCTACAAAGTAAAATTAATAGTTATCTTAGTATAATATACCTAGTTTTATTATAAAAGTAAAAAATGAAGTTTTACACTAAGTTAGAAGTTCATTTGATATTAGATTTACTGTATTGTTATATATTGTACAATTTATAATTATAAAGTACTTTGTTTATAAGTTAGCAATATATAGATATATAATTTTATATAATTTTAGTTTTTGGAGATTATTAGACTTAAATTTTAGTTAAAAAAAATAGTATAAAGTGTAAAAAATAAGAAAAAAGCCGCAAATGCCAACAAGATTATTATAAACTAAAAAAAACACTAAACTATAGTTTTTTATTTTCTAACAAAATTTATTTTTTATATAGTATGGCTACCTTTTCAAATTGCTTAAGAGCTAATTTATATGATATTTTAGTTATTCTGTTGTTTGCAAATGAATACATATAGTTATAAATATAACTTACTAATGAATTTAATGTTATCTATCATAATTTATCTATTTAAGCTATGCCAAATAATATGTTAAGTATAATTTATACAGTGCTATCTTTATAATATGAAAGTTATATAAAAAACATATTCTCAAAATCTTTATGATATGGTTTTTTTCCTTAAGAAAATATGTATAGCTTGATTAAGATAATAAAATTAGAACCTAAATTTATTAGCTTTTTTACAAAAAATAAGTTATAATTTTGATAAACTGATTTTTGTATTGCAATTACATACTTTAGCTTGTTAGAGCCTTAGACTAGATAAAATTACTATAAAAAAAAACAAATTTTTAATTTTATAAAAAATTATAATTAATTTCTAAATTAATTGTTTTTATAAGCTATATACACTGTTATGATATAGTATTTACATATTTATCATTATTGTTGTGTAAATAAAGTTGACTAAGTAATTTACTTTTTAAAAAACCTTTACTACAAATTTTACTCTATAAGATTATTAAACATATAAGGATAAATTAACTATAATGATAGATATATGATTATATAGCTAGAACAAAATCTTGATATTAATTTTTTAAGCAAATAATTATTCTGTTATCACTTTAAAACTTTTTAAGTTAATGTTTACTAAAATATTCATGGAGTTTTAATCATTGACACTCAACTGTTATGCCAGTTAAGAAAAATTAATATCTGTTTATAGTAAATGGGTCTATAAGTTATGCAAATATTTATAACAGTTTGATTATATTAAGCTTAAATATAAAACTTGTAAATTTACTAATCACAAAAGTTTTTTCTATAAAAGCTATTAATTTCCTGCAAAAACTAAATCTAATATATTTTTAAATTTTCTCTTTCCTAGGAATGAATTAAAGGTTTTTCTTATATATATCCTATTAGACTTCTTGAGAGGAAATAAAGTTATGGTAAAGCATGACTATCTAATAAGTTATTGATGTACTTAAGAAAAAATCTATACTAAGATACCTCGTGATACATTTTTTAAAATAAAAAAATATCTGATAAAAGTATTATTCTTAGTTAAAATATGATCAAATTTTATATAAATAAATTGCTGAAGTACAAAGAAATTATATAGAAAAGATAAAAAAGTATAGCTTAAATTTTAATATCTTTTTGTATATTTCATCTAGTAATTAAAGATAATGTCTTTTTTAAAAAAGTAATTTTTTAACTTTTTTGTTCTGTAATCGAGTTATTATTAGTAGTTTATATTAATTTAAAAATCAAAAATGAGAAAAAAATTATGTAAAATTTAATAAAAAAATTTCTACTAAATTAATGTTTTAGATATAAAGCTAATGTTTTGCAATATTTTTTAAAGTCTAATAAAAGTTTTTAATATCTAAAAATTACAGTTTTATTTTTGTATTATAATTCTTTTGTATGCTAGATGCTTTTTTTAAAAATTTAGTATTAAAAAAGTAAACAAAATAGATTACTTATAATTAAATTCAAATAACTTTATTACAACAAAAAAGTTATTATAAGATAAAAAGGTTTGCACTTACTGACCTAAAACATACAAAAAAAGCTACTATAAAATCAAACATTACAAAATATTTTTTTTTTGTTTATACTATTTTTAAGTTAACTAAACTTAAAACAAGTTCATCAATTCTTATAAAATTAACGGATGTAGACTTTGAACTACTAGCTATTTTCAATGTTGACTTAATTTAAGTGAAAAATTAAATTTATTTTATTTATGTAAAAAAAATTCTTTGCAAAAATCTTATCTAAATCATAAGTTGACATACATACTAATGTCTAATAATTTAACATCAACAATTTTATTTTTTTTAAAAATTTAGCTACTATATAGTTTTTTTCGTTTTGCAAAATATAAAGTTTAGATAATGCTACATAGTTTTTTCAATATACAATCAAGTAGCTTTATGTAAAATATACTACTTATTATTAAAGTAAACAAAAAATTTAAAAATAGATAGATAAAAATTCTAATCAATTTTATTATAAAGTTTTATAATAAGATTAACACTTAGTATTAGCATAATTTTATATAAAATATTATTATAATTTTCATGCAAATTACAAATATACTGTATAACTTTGTGATTGTAAACATATTAACATGTAAAGTCTAAAAATTATAGATCTAATTACATATTAAATTAAACAATGCTATTGATTAAAACTATGAATTAAATTTACTTTATAAATATGTTATTAACATAAAATAATTACTTTTTTATAAAATTTCTATTTTGCTAGAATCCTATTATAGGTTGTATGTTTTTTAATATATGCTTAGTTCTAATTGTTTTTTAGTCTTCTTTTTATAATATAGATAAGTCAGACAATATTTTCAAATATTTTTTCTTTTGTAAAGAAACCTTTATTTTTTGTTGATGCTGATGATTAAATAGTAAAAAGTAATTGTTTATAATGCAATAACACTATAACAGATAATTGATGGTTTTTTTTT
The DNA here is from genome assembly GCA_940337035.1 of Agriotes lineatus. Taxonomy (NCBI): domain Eukaryota; kingdom Metazoa; phylum Arthropoda; class Insecta; order Coleoptera; family Elateridae; genus Agriotes; species Agriotes lineatus. The sequence continues at coordinate 4,311 of CALNHX010011753.1, forward strand.
ATAAAAAATTACAAATATTAGCAGTCTTTGAATTGTTTATATGCTAAATAAGTCTTAAAGAGATACTTACAAATAAATGTTTAATATAATGTGCACATTAACTAATTATAGTCATTAAATTATAGAACTATCAATTTATGCTTTTAAATATTTTTTTGAGCATTATTGAAAAACATGATATAGTTAAATATATTTGCTTAAAAAACTATATATATATAAAGAGTAGGTCATATATTAAAATTTGATATCTTGATATAATGTCTATAAGAAAATTTCTTATATAAAAATTAAACAGATATGTTTTTCTTTGATCTTACCTTATAAATATAGTTGTCACTTATGTAATCTAAGCTAAGCTTCTAGAAAAATTGATACAGATTTTATTTAAAATTAAAGAAAAATGAATAAAAAAACTTTTTCTTTTTTTTAATTACTATAAATTGTTTTATAAAGATATTCTCTTTCAATATTATCAATATACTATTGAAGGCCATATGCTAAATTACATAAATCAAAGATTTTTTGTTTAGGTAATCTATATTATATTGCTTTAACTCTTAATTATTTTATGTGATTTAATTTAAATTGAAATTAATTATTTTATTTTTATTATAATTAAAGGAAAATCAATTAAACTAACTCAAATCAATAGATTTTCTGTACTGGCTTTATCTATATAATGTAGGTATCCAACATTATTTATTAGGTAGAGCACAACATTAAATACTAATAAATATAAAAAAAACTACATTTTTGTAATGACTTATATAAAAAAGATAAGCTAAAATAATTATAAGATAATAAGAAAAAACATTATATTTTTACCTAAGCAAGGATGTTGTTTTACTTGTTACAAAATTATATAATAAAGAAATGTGTTTTCTACAACACATTTTATCATTAAAATTTAAAATAATAAAGACTTGAAATTAAGTCTATTAGTAAAAAATATCAGTAAAAAGGCAATAGTATGCTAGAAGAATATAAACAAATATCTTAATATGAAACCCATTACTTAATTGTATATAGTATTATTTATTCCTTAACTACTAATAAGTGTAGATTCATAAAGTATTCAAGTAATTCCATTAGTTAAGTGATAGCATATAAAACAGATTAGTAAGATAAGTAGTATAATATGCATGTTAACTCAAACAAAAGTAACTTCTTTATGGTCGTTTTGCTAAAAAAATGATGAAAATAGCACATAGATTTTATAAATAAATTTAAAGAAACTGAGTTCAAGCCAATGTATTAGAGTAAGATAAAGCTTTTATCAAATGGATATTTTTAATTTAAATTTAGAGGAGTTGTTAGAAAGTAAAAAAAAGTTCAGAAAAAAGTAATTATTAAATTTTATTTTCTTTCTATTTTTTTTTTTATGAATAATTATAGCTAGTAAGGCATAATTTATCTTTATAAAAAAGTGGTAAAAGATTTTTAACAAAAATTATTATTTCTAAGAAATAAATATACTTAAATGTTTTGAAAATTATCTTCCTAAAGTCAAATATTACTAGTAGATAAAAAAAAGAATTTAATAAAATTGTCTTATACTTATAAAAAGCTAAAAAAATTATATAAGTATATTTTTTACAAAAATGAGATCTTTTTAAGTGCTATTCAGAGATATATTCATTTAAACATAAAAATAACTAAATTTTTTTTGTAAACATAAATTATTTAGGCTATAGTATAAAAAATCCGTGTATAACTTTTTTTTTAACTTATTATGCATATTTTAAGTTCTATATAGTTAAAACGTCATCATTGTCTTTTCTGAGATGTTATTTCTATATTTTTCTTGTAGTAATTATATGTAAAAGAAAAAAGGTTTATTAATAAGAAAAAAAGATAATGAGCTATAATATATAAGATATATATATGTGTATATAAAAATTATTTAACTAAAAAATTGAATTATAGACACAATAGTTGTCATGAGCCGCCTTGTTTACAGCAGTTTGTAAAGTCCTCCAATCATTTATAAAATGTTACTTGGAGTTCCGAGATTCAATCGTCAATATCAAAGCCGTCGCCACATCAATTTATGTGGTTTTTACACCAATTAAAGACGAAAACGTGAAGTTTTATTCCTCCAAGTTTCAGACAGATTGAGTAATTTCACGAGAACTTTCAATAAGGACCCGTTCCACAAACTATGAAAATGAGTCTATAAATACTTCCCTCTATTCTTTATCAAGCTTTGCTTTTTAAAGAATCTTTTGTCCTTTTAATAAACTTATGTCCGATAAAACTTTTGTTTAATACTTGGGTAGTCGCCAGCAATCCTGGAAATGAACCATGTTGTCCTTAGAAAGGAGGCAGCATGTGGGTCATGACACTATTCTTTAAAAAGCCCAGGCTTACTAAATGTAAAACCTGTTCCTTTCTACCTGGTTTGAGCCTCATTTCTATGCCTGAAAACGTTGGTACCTGGTTTTACCTGTCTTTCCTTGCCACAAAAGCCGCTGGTTACTGTCTTTCCTTGCCAAAAAAGCAGTTATTATCTGGTTTTCTGCGTCCCTTTTAGCCTAAAAACGCTGATACCTGGTTTAAGCCTCATTTCTATGCCTAAAAACGTTGGTACCTGGTTTCACCTGTCTTTCCTTGCCACAAAAGCCGCTGGTCATCTGTCTTACCTTGCCAAAAAAAAAAGCAGATATTTCTCTGGTTTTCTGCGTCCCTTTCTGCCTAAAAACGCTGGCTCTTGGGTTAGTGTTTTACCTATTTTCAAAAACACATAGTATTTCTGTCTCTTGTCATTTTTTCCCTTTGAAAAGTCTCTGTTCTTTCCAAACTAACATTGTTGGATTCCAGTTTAAAGACTAGCCATTTCAGTCACGCTTTGACCAAGGTGCTTTGGCTTCTTGCTAGTCTCTGGGGGGCAATGTCATGAGCCGCCTTGTTTACAGCAGTTTGTAAAGTCCTCCAATCATTTATAAAATGTTACTTGGAGTTCCGAGATTCAATCGTCAATATCAAAGCCGTCGCCACATCAATTTATGTGGTTTTTACACCAATTAAAGACGAAAACGTGAAGTTTTATTCCTCCAAGTTTCAGACAGATTGAGTAATTTCACGAGAACTTTCAATAAGGACCCGTTCCACAAACTATGAAAATGAGTCTATAAATACTTCCCTCTATTCTTTATCAAGCTTTGCTTTTTAAAGAATCTTTTGTCCTTTTAATAAACTTATGTCCGATAAAACTTTTGTTTAATACTTGGGTAGTCGCCAGCAATCCTGGAAATGAACCATGTTGTCCTTAGAAAGGAGGCAGCATGTGGGTCATGACAATAGTGCCTGAACGAAATATATTGTGAAAAGTTAAATTTGTAGCTTTATTAAATATATTTTTTAACTTTTTAACTTTTTTTGCATTTTTTTAATAAAACTCTAAATAATAAAATTTATAAAAGACAGATAAGATTTCTATACTATTATTATAATATATCTATAAATTATCTATATACATTATACTAATTTATTATCAAATAATTTTTTTACTCTATTTAGTAAACAACTTAATACAAAAAAAAACGCTTTAAAACCGGCCATATTATCTTAGACTTACAAAGTTAAAATATTAAATTACTAAATTAATTTCACTAGATTATATTCTTTTTTAACTAAAGCACAACATCACAATTAAGACTAATAATCTTAATATTTTTTGGTAAAGTTTGCAGTACATAAAACTAATTGTTGTTAATTTGTTAAAGTGTTTAACAATTCATAAAAAATATAAGACTATAGAGAATTTAGAAATAATGTAGTAAATTTTTCATTATAAAAAAATTCTTTTTTTTACTATAGATTATAACCTTAAAGTTGCTAGTTAAAAAAATTAGTTTTTCATAGGTAAAACTTCAATTTTTAGTAAATTTTGTTATTACAATCAAAATTGTAATGATAGCAAACTTTAAAATCTAAAGTTGGTTATAGTTTTTAAAAATCAATATGTGCTAAAAAAGCTATTTAATTTTGTTACATATCTTTTTTAAGTTCATTTTATAACTTTAGATTTGCAGTTATGATTAGCATAGCAGCATTGCTTATGATATTTGATATAAATATATTCTACTGATTATATGCAACTGAAATCCTTAAGTATATAACAACCTTATAAATTGACACAACTTTAAACTAGTAATTAATAAAATTAATAACATAGTATTATTTTAAGATATTTTAAAAAAATAGAAAAAAACTTTCTTATGTGCTTAATTTTCAAAATTATACAATTTTAAACTTAGTTTGTTTTTATTTATTTATATAACTTAAGGTTATTTATTAACAAGCTCTTTAAAATTGTCTTCCTGACTAGTTTTAAGTATAGACATACTTTTTATTATCTTAAATTGATATTTTTAATATTCTTAAATTGAGGTATTCAGATATAATAAGTTATAAGTTTTTTATCTTCAAGTATTAAAACAATTAAGCTTATAAATTAAAGAATTTTAATAAAGTTAGTCTTTAAAAAAAAATTTATAGTTATAGTAAAATTAGTAAAGAGTTTTTTTATACACTAATAATAGATGTTAAATTTTTATTTTTTTGAGATATAAAGCAGTATTGCGTTTCGATATATTCAATTATTTTTGTTTGTTTTCTATTTTTTTATAATAACAAAAAATTACAACATCATATTTTTTTGTAGAAATATTTAAGAAAATTACATACAAATTTTTCAAAGATGTATGCTATAAAGCTTGTTAGTAAAATTAGCTTTTCTTTAGTAAAGAGTATTCATTTTGTTGTCTTTAAAAAAATTATAGAGATAGAATATACAATTTAAACTAATTTTATAATTTTTTAAGATTGCTAAACTAAATCGAAGAAATTTTTTTTTCATAACTATAATAGAAGATTATATAATTTTTCCGAATATTTACATTATTTGAATTAAAGTGATGTATTTAAAGTTATACACAAGACGTATAATTTATATTATTACTAACTTTAAATAACTGCATGTCTAGAATTTTTTATCTATCTATTAAACTTCTACTAATAAAGTAACTTCCTCATTAATCTGTTTTATGTCATAGAAAATTATATAAATTCTTTTATTTATAATATCCTACTTTAATTTTATATAGAAAGACAACTTTTATGATTTATATTAATACAGAAAAAAGAACATCTATCTTTGGTTCTTGTAATAAACCGAATAATAAAACTAGACTTCTGCCATTATTTTTTTACACTTATATAAATTAGTAAAAAGTAAAGCTCATAAAGCTTGTTAATCATTGTCTGATCTTTTTTGTAAAAGAAAGTAGAAACTTTTACTGATTTTTACAATGTTTTTCATTTTACTAATAACAAATACATTTTTTATATTACTACTTTAAACACATACTACTATAAGCTGTATTTATTTGATTTTATAGATGTACGAAAATTAGGTTTATAGCATTTTTGTATTGCTTTATTTTGCTTTTAATTTTTTGCAAGAAGTATTTTGCCCTGACCTTAATGCAAATAAGCATATAAAATATAATTTGCTAATTAAGTATATAACTTTTCTCATATTTAAATTTATTAAAACTAAAGTAATGAATATAGTACTAGATTGTATATAAACTATTTTTTTAAATATACTTTATATAAAATTATTAGAATTTTTAAAATATGATTGTTGTTTCTCTATTTTAAGTAGGTGCCTAAATATAAAAAAATTATGTAATATAAAATCTTTAGCTTTATAAAAAATTTTCATATAGATGGGTATCAAATAGTCAATTTTAAACATTAATATATAAATAACCTGTTTTTCATTATCTACTAATATCTATTTATAATTATTATTTTTAGTTAATGACAATTTGTGCTATGTGTTGTTGCTTTATGTCTTACCTTTTTTTATAACTTATAAGATATAGCTTCATATGTTTTTATTTCAAGTATTTAATTTAAAAAAAAACGTTTCTTAATTTATTTTTATAGTTTTTAAATTAAATAGTTTAAAAAAGTGATAATTAATTATTACTATGTTTGCTAATTTAATTCTTTTTCTTGTATTGCATTCTTATTTTTTTTATGTGTGGTGTATAATCTCTATAAAAATATCTTTATAGTTACATTGTTTTATAAATTTAGTATGAGACTGCTCAAAAATTAATTTTTTGATATTTATGCCTATATCTTTTACCTATAACAGATAATACTCTTGCACAATCTTTTCTTCTAAATTTCTATCTATAGAATCTCTTCACAACAGTAGAAGCTTCTTAAAAAAAGTTTTCTATTAGATAATTTACCCTAAACTACTTTTTGTTTTTTAAGGATTTAATCAGTTGTATTTTTTTTTAAATCTGATTTTTACTAAAAATAAGTTTCTATGGTTCTTATATAACTTTATAGTTTTTATAATCATTCAGGTGTATTTTAATGAATTATTACTGCGAGTAAATTAATAAATTTTATAATTAAAAATATAATCTTAACTTTTAACAAATAAAAAATGATAATATATGAATTTTTTTTTATGATAAGTTTGTAAATTTTTCTATTTAGTTTCTATAAATTACATCTTGTAATTAATATATACTTGGTATAATTACTAATTATAATTTATAGCTAAAACAAAAAAATTTGTCTTTTACTTTTTGTCTTGTTGTAGATAATTTGTAAGTACTAAGATAACCTTTGCAGCACTTGTACATCATATATCAGTTAGGATAAGTTAATCTATATTTTAGTAAATTTGCAAATAATTCTTAAATTTTCTCATAATAAACAGTTTAATTAATAATTGTATATTTTAAAAAGGGGCCAATTTAGTAATACTTTCTTTATAAATTTGATTTGCAATAAAATTTTAGTACAACTTGAGTACTGGCTGCTTAATGTTTTAAAATACTTCGAACAACTAGCAGTTGCTTTGCTCTGATCTATTTGTATAAACTGAAAAAGATAAATTTTACAAGGTTAAAATTTTTTTTGTTAAAGGCCTTGCTTTTAATTTCTTAAATTTAAAATTAACTCTGTTAAAGAAAAAAGATGTTGTCACTTTAAAAAGAAATAATTATTCTTGCCAAATCTAGTTTTATGCCATTTATTTCTAAATCTTTAGTGATGATTTTAATTATTAAGAATAGAGAAAAATAATTTTTAAAAGACTAGAATAGGAAATATGTCATTAAATTTAGGTGTTTTTATCATAGTACAGTGTTTAAAAAAAGAAGTTGCTCTTTCTTTTAAGTTTTACTTTAGTGTCTATATTATTGCAATGACTATATACTAATTTTTTAAAGACCTTGTTTCCAAAATATAAAACTTTGTGGTTAAAATATAATAAAATATTATCTATTAGAAAGTAATTATAATTTTTTTTGTCTTACTAAACTTTTAACTTATAATCTTTAAGCTAAAGTTAAAACATCATTAATATATACTATATTAAATAAAAAAAGCATTTTAATTTATAATAAAAGTCAAGTAGCATATATAACTGTAGAGATCTTTTTTATTAATGTTCTTTACTAAGACAAATATAATAAAGAATGTATTTACTTTATTTAACTTTTAATTGATTAAATTAAAAAAACTCAGCAAAAATAAATTAGCCCTCTTAGGAATTTAAATTGCATAGTTAATGATTAATCAAAAACTAAATATTAGTAAGCTTTTTTAGAAAATTTTATTTAACAAATGATCACATATGAATAACAAGTGACTTTAGTCTGATAGAATATAATGTTATATTCTTATTTATAGTTTAGCTAGTAATCTTGCAAGAATGCAAAAATCAAATGTAAAAACAAATAGGATTATCAAATAATTATATAAAACTATAATAGAATTAGATAAAAATCAATTAGGGGAGCACTAAAAAAATTGTTAGCAAGATTAAATCTAGTCATTAATCCATTAAAAGCAGACAAAAATAAATAAATGTAAAAGAATTAATCAGACGAATTATAAAGAAACTAATACAACCTATGTTTTCCATATACTAAAATAAATACTTTGCTTAAATTTTGATTTATGTTTATAAAATTTGTTGTGTTAGTTAAAAATGCTATAAGAAATAGAAAGACTAAGAAAGTTTTTTGGTGAGCAGATTCTTGAAAAAGGGAGAAATTTCTGATTTAAACTATACAAATAAAGGTAATTATATAATAAAGGTGGTATTAGATTTAAAACACTACAAAAAAATGTTTTATAGCATAATAGAATGTTAAAGAAAAATATAAGCAAATTTTAAGCTTTATGTGAAATTTTAAATAAAATCTAAGAAAATGTATTAAATAAATAAACTTATACTTTATGCCTAATCATTACTACTGAAAGGAGATAAGTTAGTTATATTCTGGACTCAAATTATAGTAAAAATTTATACTTAAAGAAATGTTTATATGTTTTCTAGTAGATTTAGTTTCATTTTTTAAGACTTAGAATTTTTACTTATATAAAAAGTATTAAAACTAATATTTAGTTTTTTTGTACAGTTTATTTTCTTTGTTTATTGAAATAAAATGGGTAAGAAATAGCAAGATATCAAGTTAAAAAAAATGCTTCTATTTATCTAATTTTAGCTAAAAGCAAAATCTAATAAAAATTAAAATTAAACTTTTGACTGAAATACAGGGTACAAAGCATATTATTATATAAATATATATAAATAAGTCTGTAATATTTTTTTATCTATCTTTTAATTTTTAAAGAAATATAAAGTTAATATGGTTGCTTCTTTAGCAGCTCTTTATTAGTTTCTAAAACTTTTTAGTACCAAAAGCAGCTTTATGTAATATTAACCACACAAATATAAAATAATTACTTTCTTACTTAAATAGTATATGATTATAGCTTGCAAAAAGTAAATATATGTGTTTAAAATCACATTTTATTTTTGTTACTAAAAAAGGTATATATGTAATTGATGACTTTATTATGATGGTTTTAAGTTTTCTAAATTAATTAGACAGTATAACTTTATATAATAAACTAATTTTTACTAAATTAATAAAAAAATTTAAAATGTAGAACTACAATTATAATTAGACAAAAATTACAGCAAATATAAGAAAAATCAATATTATTAAATCTTTACAAATTATTTAGAATTACAATAATAATAAGTTATAATATTACTTAAACTATAGTTATTAGATATAAACTAGAGTAAATAAAAATTTACAAGAACCTAGCTTACTAATGTTTAGGGAAGGGATATAAAGCAATTATTGACATAGGATACTTGAAGGTACTTTATACAAGATCATATAAATGCTAATAAAATGGCTAGATGCTTTTGTAAGTTTGTAATTGTCTAGTCATTGTAACATTTTAAGTTAGCAATGAGAAGCTTTTTTTGTTTTAGTACTAACTTAGGTGTGAGCAGGGTGGCTTTGCTTGACTTTATTGTGTGTAAATACAGTTTGGTGTTGCTTGAGTAATTTGAACAATATAAAATTCTATATTACAATAAGCAAGTTGGTATTACAGCGAAATTAAAACTTTTAGTGAATAATAGTCAATAATATGTAAGATAATTTAAACTCTTATTTGAGGATTACAAATGATAATAATTATATTATAATTAATTTTGTTTTGTATAATCAAGCGGATATAAATGCTTGATAACAAGTCAAACTTAAGTTAAGGCATTTATAAATAAAAAGTGGCATAAAATAACTTTTAAATTTTTTTTTAAAGTATTCTTACTATTCTTTTGTTATTTTAAAATAATCTTTATTTAAATGAGGAGATAGATAAAACATGAAAAAGCCATATTGATCCACTATTATTTTTTTGTTTAACTAAGTTAGTTTACAGTATAATATTATTAATAAAAAAAGATAGGGGACCAAGAGCTATATAATTTTAGAGAAGCACCTTATCAACAAAGCACTTGAAAGTAAAACTAGATTTTATATTGAAATTAGATAGCCAATGATCTTTATAAATAAGTTAAACTAATACTTATATAAAATAATATAAAAATTGAGTAATTACAATTATGAAAAGCTAATATAATCATAAGTTAGCTTTTTTTTACCTTGATAAATATGTTTAGTAATTATAGTTAAGTAATAATTTTGCCAAAAACTTAATTAAATGACGAGATTTTATATTATAGCTTCTATAAAGCACAAATATATAAACACTAAATTAGCATCAAAATGAACAAATAAATATATTAAAGGAACTTTATAAAAGTTATCAGCTCAACAAAAAGTAAAAGCAAAATAGCACTGTTTTTAATTAAATTTATTGTTAAAACAGACTGTTCAACCCATAAGTATAAAAATTAATAAAAAGTAGTTAATTTTTATTAATTGAACCACAACTTACAGATGCCATGTGTGGCATTCTAAATCACAAAGTTGACATATTTATAAAACATATAAGCATGCTAAGGGCTAAGAGAAAAAAAAAAGTCCTAAATAAGATTATTTAAGAAATGATAATAATATACAAATTTCAATTTTCTTAGATCATTGCTAACAAAACACACATAAATGAAAGGGAATAAAACCAAAATATTAAAAAAGGCTTACCTAATAGGATGAAAAATTATTAGATTAATTAGAAACTAAAGTATATATAAAATTTATATCAATATTTAATTTTTATATTTTGCGCCATTAGCAATTTCATATAAGAAAAGAAAGGAAATAGCTTGCAAAAAATACTTTAAAGCTAAGAGCAACTTCTAAAGATCCTAGACTATATAGTAACTTTTTTAACTTAGTAATTTAAATTGTAGGTACTTCATATTAAAACAAAAACTTATATATTGGATCTAGGGATGCACTTAACCAAGTATATGGAGTGGTTGATAAGGGCTTTTGATTTCCAGTAGCTTATACAAGTTTTTTATTTACTTAAATTTTATAGCATTATGTATATAATTAGATTATTAGCAGTAATTGTAAATTCTTTGGTTTTTAAGTTTTAAGTATTTTTTATACATATAATTATATAAAACAAAACTCAGCGTCTATAAAAAAGAGCAATGCAACATGCTAATAAAACATAAATATAAAATATAAATCAAGTCATTTTATAAACTTAATATCAAAATCAACTATTTTTTTTGTCTTACTTATATATATTATTTAAATTAACTTTACTTTCTTTATGTTAATTTATCTACTTCAAAGAGTTTGAGTCTAATTAGATACAAAATTGAGAAAGCACTGCAAAAATTTTAAAAAATATAAATAAGGCAAATTTTTTTATAGCAGATCATAGAAAAATAAGCCCTATGCATAAATCTAAAATAAACTAGGTTTAGTAAAATTATAAAATGGTAAATTTGTTATTTCTCAGATTTAAGCTTATTTTATAAGTCAAGTTTTTGATTAAAATAACTAAATATATATATGAGAGGCTACCAAAGCCGTTTTATTCAGCTAAATGCGCCATTATTATAGTTTGTGGTTTAGACATACTAAATAAAACTAAACTATATATTTTGTTTTAAAATAAATTCATTCAAGTTTATCTATGTGATATAACTCTAAGATATTGGCAAGTAATGATAATGTGTAAATTCGACCCACAAAATTAATCAAAATTCTAGTAGCTTTATAAAATAATAAATTTTTTTAAAATATAATATAAACTATCAGGTAGCAAAGATTGAATTTCCTTTGTAAACAAAAGATAAAAGTACTTAAAAAATTTGACTTTATAAAAATATTAACAATCTTTAAAAAAATTGTAGTTGTAAAAAGAACAAAAAGTGATACTAGACATGAATTTGACATTCAGAAGATGTCAGATATTAGAATTTAAAAAAGGCAACAGCAGCATGATACCAAGAAAGCTATAAAGCTAATTTAGGACAATCTAAAAAAAATAAAGTTATATAGAGATTTTTTTATTGTTAAGACCTGAATTTTGGCCTCACAAGTATAGTAATAGTTTTTATTAAATAAAAATAGTATTTTGCTCTAAATTTATCAATACTAGAGAGTAATTAAAAGATCTGGAGTTGTTACTTTTTTTGGTTAAATATATATATCATGTTGTAGTAACTATTTAATATATATTAAGCTTTATATCAGTTTTATTTATTACAGATTAAATGTCTATATATTAATTGTCTACAATAATTAAACTTAACAATTATTTATTGATTTTTATCTTTTTAAACTAAAGAAAATTTATTTATACTAAAACTTAAAATGAGATATCTGCTATGTAACAATATTAATTTATAATTAGTACAGTATCAAACCTGTTAATTAATAAAATTCAGCTAATTTAAACTAAAGATTAGTTATAATGTTGACATTTTTAAAACACATACTTAGCATTAGTTTACTTTATCTTGAGTTTTTTTTTACTAGCGTTTTTTAAATACTATGTGTCGTGAATTAAGTTCAATTATACATATCTAATTAGCTAATTTACAATGTAGCTTATAAATTTTTTAATCTAAAATAATTTTTTATAAAGACTATAGCTATTTCATTGTTTTAATTTTTTTTTTGAAAACAGTAGTCACAAAGATTAAGCAAGATAAAGCTGGATAAATATACAGCTGATCAATTTTAAAATAAATATAATACAAATAAACCTAAACAGATTGTATTAAAAAGTTAAAAACTTTGTAATACTACTAAATATATTCAATTACTAGACCAGATACTTATCTTATCTTTAAAAAGTTATAACTTCTTCTAGTAAAACCATCTGAGATTGATACATCAAATTAGAAAATTTTGACAATAAAAAAAAATAATAAAAGCTTGTAGTTTATTTATAAAAAATATTTAAATTTTTTTCTATATTTATTAGCATTTGTTTTTTTACTAGCATTGATTTTTAGTAATCATTATCATTTTGATTATAAATGATGCTAAATCTACTTAGTCATTATATACAATCAGATAATTATTTTTAAAGTTTTAAAAGGAAATGTCTTATCATAGCTATTTTAGTAATGACAAAACAAGATTCACAATATACCATATAGTATTAATATAGTAAGATGTATGATGTACATTGATATTAGTTATCCTAAAATTAGCATTTATTTTTGTATAAAGATAAAAAAAATAACTTATTTTTTTAGTAAAGTTAAGCTAGCTTTTACCTTTCTTCAGCATTGAAAATTGTCACTCTATGTAATATTTACTTTATCTTATATAATGTAAAAAGGACTTTTAGCTTGTGCATCTTATTCTTCTCCTAGATGAGCCTCAAAAGTTTCTATAACAGATTAAACTAGTGTTTTTAGAATTAAAAAGCAAGTAAGTTTAATACAATGTTAATTAATATATCAGATTTCAATTTAAAATTCATTTGTAACTCAATTTAATTAAGAAATATAACAAATAAAAGAAAATTTATAAGGCTTAGTAGTAAAAAATTATATTTATTATATAGACAAAAATTTAAAATGTATTTTTTAAAAATTAAAACAGCTTCAGCTATGGTTATTAAGAACTATAATTTAAAACAAAGCTTAACAGTATCAGTTAGCCTACATAATTTTCTTATATGACCCTTTATAATTTTATAATAATATGGTATCAAGAGACTATACTTACCAGCTAGTAATTTGATTGTAATATCATACTATATTGCTTGATATATTTATAGGTTGTTAAATAAAAATTAATGTTACACTTTTTTCACTATCTCTTTACATTCCACATTATATTATCTAAAATATGTAATAAAAAAAGCTTATTCTATAAGAATCGTATATTAAAGAACTAAAATATATATCTATATATTATTAATTATAGTGTCATCGTCAAGTACTAATTTAAGCACAGAAAATTATTCAAAACCAATATATTAATTTGACTTGACATGTAAAAAATGCTTTTAAAATTAAAAAAGCAATAGCAAATATCAATTTTAAACTGAGTCTTTTTTATATTAATTATTTAAGGACTGAATAAGCAGACAGTGGCTGTTTATTTATCTCATTGATAAGACAAATACTATATTACTAATTAAGATTAAAAAGCATATTTGTATTAAACTAAATAAGCTGATCACATAGTTGATATAAGGCAATATGTTTTTATATTACAAATGAATATCATTGGCTAGCAGACTTTTTATATGAAAAATTTATATAGATAAAAAAAAAATCTAAAAGTAAAGAAAGGGCTATTTTATGCTGCTAGATCTTTTAAAATACTAAATTTTGAAACTAATATGTAGTGCAAACAAAATTAAAAGGCTATAGTTAATTGCAAAATTATGTTTATATCTAGTACAAAATAAAATTAAACTAAAAATCAAAAAGTAACTCATAAGATTTATGTCTAGTTTACCTGGCTAAATAAGCAAAATTTACTGTTTTGGTTATATAAATTTGTTATAACCAGCTTCAGTATAACTAAGATATATATATATAAAAAAATTAACATAAGTTTTTTTTATTAACAAAACTTTTAAAAAAAATTTAGTGACTAACATAACCTAAATTTTAAGTATGATAAACCTCAATGCTATTTTAAAATTTAAATCTTTTAGTTTCTAATTTTAAAATATTTTTACAATTATGCTTACTAAAGAAGTAGTGCTTTTATACACTTTTTCAAAATGATAAACTATATATATACTAAAAATATTAATTCTATTTTGCTTTGTTTAGGTTGGTGTCTACCTAATAATTTTTTGTGTAAATATTTTTTGTGTTGATAATGGCTGGTCTTATCTGTAGTTTATCTAAATTGCTTGTCTTATGACTATCTATCTTCCAATTTTTTTCTTATGAGACTTTTTAACCTGTTACCTAAAAATTTAGTACATTATAATAAATTTATCACATTCTTTTTTATAGAAGCATAAACTACATATATCTTAGCTACTAATTATTTTTTAATTTTTATAAATATCATAGCCTAAACTTTTGAGATTTAGAATATAAAGTTTATATTTTATTAAAAAGTTCACAAATAAAAAACTTTTCTTAATAATTAAAGATAAATAAAAAGTTTCTTATTTCTTTTTTATCATATATATGAACTTTTCTTGAACAGAATAAGGTTTAAAATTACCTTGCAGAAGTATAAAGTTTTGCAACAAGACCAAGTCTTAAAAGTAAAAAATCCTTTAAGTAGAATAAATTATATTACTTAAAATAAAAAGGCTAAAAAAATTCTTAAAAAGGAGGAAATATTTGACTTATAAAAATATCTATATAAAAATTATGAGTCAAATATATTTTTAGTCACATCAATATTTTATTTGCTTTAAGTTTAAAGCATTATTATTCATGTTTTTTTTAAAAATGTACTAACTATTAAGCAATAAAAATCTTTATATCATTTTACTAAGATTAAAAGCATGAACAATGCCAAAATATCATTTTATTTAGTTTATAAATTAGATTTTGCTAAAAAAAGAGTAATTTTACTAAAAAAAAATTATAGACGTTTTAATATCTTATAGATGTTATAAGCTTATAAAATAATTTAAATGAAGGCTATATTTTTCAAAGATATAATACTAATTAAACAAAACTTTATTATATATAAACAAATTGTGATACCTTTTGTCTTAAAATATAATATGAAAAAATTACTAAAGAAGCTGATTTAAAAAAAATGAAAGCATCTAGTATTTTAGTAAAAGATCTAATTATACTAATTTTAAACTAACTTTCTATACAAAAAAAAATATTTTAACTTAAGATGATCATAATTATGAAATTTGAAAAAAAAAAGAGTCATAATTAATATACTTATCAGATCAAATTTTTTTAAATACAAACAAATTAAAGAAAAATGATCAATCTATAAAACATTGTTTGTTGATTTACAAATTTATGCAGAAATTTTATGTTTACAAAACAAAGTGAAATTTAAAAAATTATAAAATTAAAAATTACAAGCCTTTATTAACTATTATAGACACTAATTTAGCATAAACTCAGTGTATTTAGCAATTTAAATTATAAGGGACTCAGACATAAGCTTTTTTGAATAAATAAATTTGCATGCTTACATTTTTTATATTATTAAAAGCAAAAAAGAATTAATATATAACAAGTTATCTGTTCTCATCTTAGCAAAAGAGAACACTTAATATAATAGTGTTCTTAAGTTGATTTAAACTGTATAAAATTAAAAAAATATATTTTAATATCAAAAAAGCAAAAGAAATTACATAATTTTGTTCAGTTTTATCAGTAAAACTAAAAAAATATTTGACTATAACTCCACCTAGCTTATTAACTAATAAAGCTAAAGCTATATTGATTATCAGCCTATAAGTCTGCTACAGATTCTGCTATATAATTTAGTTAAAGTTTTTCAGTTCTACTATAAGAATGATTATGTTATAAAATATAAACTTTTGTTTAGCATATTATAAAAGATATAAGTAAACCATAATTAAACTATTTTTACTAAAGAAGTAGTTAATTTTAGCAGTATGAGCTTAATGTTAAACT
Organism: Agriotes lineatus; assembly: GCA_940337035.1. Lineage (NCBI taxonomy): Eukaryota > Metazoa > Arthropoda > Insecta > Coleoptera > Elateridae > Agriotes > Agriotes lineatus. Next base: position 20,701 of record CALNHX010011753.1, read on the forward strand.
AAAAATTACATAAATAGCTTTATTAAATCTTATAATATAAAAGTGACAATAAGAATAAACAATTAAATTGCAATGAATTTGGCAACTGCTAAATTTTCTGTTATCTGGCACAATTATGTAATTTGGTAAGCCAAAAGTAGCATAAACTGATTATGTCAGCCTACATGTTAAAGTTAATTAAAAAAATTAGAAACTTTATAACACTTAACCTTTTTTTTTGCAATATTTTATATAACTATTATACTTATATTAACAATTTAAAATTACTAAAACTAAAAATACTTGGAATTAATAATGGAATATAGAACTAATTTTGTTGAGACAACAAATAGTGTTTGCTTTAACTTGATTTCCTTAACAAAGACTTTTTAAAATCATTTTAAGTTTGAAAGTCTAAAGAACTTAAAAAACTAAATTAAAAAAATCAAATATATCTTACTATAATTGTAAAAAATTATAAGATTAATCTAAAAGATAAAACTTGATTTACTGTCAAAGTCTTAGTAAACCATACTCTATTTAAAAATTTAAATAAAAACCATCATATAAAAAAAAAATATGAAATTTAATGGAAAAAAAGTTCTCTTCTCTTTTTATTTAGTAGAGAAGCTTAGATAAGTTAAGTAGGGCTTTTAGTTGTTTTAGCACTTGAAAATAATTTTTACTTCTAGTTAAAAAATTTGACTAGAGTGTATTTGTATAAAAGATTATAACTAAATTATATAATGCTAAATTTTAAAAACTCCACTATTCATTTGCAACAGTGCTTTTTCAATTTAGTATATACTAAACATGGTAAATTTTAATTAGCAATATACTGGATAATGACATGTAATTATTTAAACTAAGCAATTTTTGTTTAGTAACCATTACTGCCAGTTTTACAATTTGATTTTTATAAAATTATTATATAATAAATATGTTTAAGATTAACTTGCCATTTTCAAATACAAAAAAAGCAATAAAGATATAGGTATAAAAGGTGACTTTACTATCTTAAAAAGTTAAGATGTGTATAAAATATATATTTCTTATATAATTAATCTGATAAAAAGCTTACACTATAGAAATAACAAACCAGTAATTTTTTATATTAAAGTTGTATTTATAAACTTAGCTTAAAGACCTTCTTGATAAATAAGAAAATAGTGAAAACTTATGATAAGATATAACAAAAACACTTGATTAGCACTAAGTTTACTTTAGGCACTAACTAAACTCTAGTTAAAAATAAAACTCAACATAAAGTTAAATTTTATGTGGAAATCATATATATGCTATATCAACTTTCATAGGATTATTTTCTAACCCAATTTTTTATAAAACAAAAAGATATATATAATTAGACCATTATTTATGACACAAGAGTAACTAATGAAGAAGTACAAAAAAGATTTGATAAAGCTTTAATACTTTTTTTAAATGTAAATTTTTATCAAGCATAGGATTGAAATTTATGTTGCTTATATAATTACAAACATATAATTTTTCTTTTTATATTTTAAAAATCAACTAGTAATTTTTTTTTTGGCTTAATTGATTATATTAAAGATATAATTTTATATATTATAGAAAAAAAATTTATGTAGTTTTTATATTTTTTATTAAATAAACAAGAATAGATTAGAAAGTTACTGATATTTATCATGTAAACTAAGCAAGTAATAAAATGTTAACTAATTAATTTTGCAAATTAACTAAAAAGAGTAAAAAGTTAGCAAATTATTACTGCTATAAACTTAGTATGTAAAAGTTGGTAGTAAGACCTAACTGTGTTTTTTTATTAACAAAGCTGCAAGGATAACTCCATGAAGCCCTTTTATAATCAACAGGACTTACAGGAAGATAAAAAAAGTTCCAGCTACTCTTAGCAAATATTAGATAGCATTTTTTATTTTAGTTGTCTAGTGTAGTATACCTAGACGATAATAAATTTTATAAAGTTTTAAGTTATTGATATTGAATAAAAATATCACCAATTGGTTAGAAAATTTATAAGCTGATATTAAAAATTGTTGCCCTGAAAACTAATAAGAAACAGCTCCATTTTTTAAAATAATAGAGAAAAATTAAAAAAAGCAAAAATTAAATTTATTATCAAAGATTTATATCTATATAACAATAGAGTAAGTTTATCTTAAATCTTTAACTTTGCATTCTATATTTAGTGTCTAAACCTATAAGATAAAAGTTTAGCTTTAATTAAGTCAAAAATGCATTGGTATATAGATATTATAAATGTTAATCTTTGCACTAAGTATAATGTACTTTTATTGTTCTATAAGTTACTTTTTCTAATTGTTGGTAATTAATAATTTTTTATTGTCTCATTTCATACAAAAATTTAGAAAAAAATACATATAGTAACACTTTTAAAGTAATACTATACTAAAAAAGATAGAATTTGGCAGATTGCTCTTACTAGAAAAAAAATCTTATAGTAGTTAAATCTGTAAGTACATATAACTTATTTTTAATGTTTATTATCAACCACAATTTTTAATAGTAAATAACCTAAATTTTTATATAAAATTAGATCTGGTATTAGAAAAAAGTTATTGATAATTGTATTTAATTAAAGATACAAATAAGATAAAAAGAATGCATAGTCTTAAAAAGGATTTTAGCTCATTCTTAATTGATTTTTAAAACTAGTAGATTCTAACAATATAACTAAATTTTACTGTTTAGTCTACAAAAATACTAGAGAAACATTATAAAGGCCAAGCTAAAGATATTATCACTTGTCTTGAGGTTGACTTTATAAGAAAAAGGTTATTAAAAATTAATTTTTATATAAAGAAGCAGGATATTTGTTTACTGTTCCACTGATCTTAAAAGTTTTTATATTTAAAAAAGATAATAATTATTACTGGTAAAAACATCTCCTTCAAGTTGCTGAATAATTTAAACTAAGTTTAAATTAACCTTACTTTCTAGTTTATAATAGATACTAGATATACTGTTGTACTAAACTTTGCATAACATACTTAATTAGTAGATTTTTTGTACCTTTACTACTAACTTTACTTTTTTAAGTATTATATATCAGCAAAGCTCCAAAGTTAAAATTATAACTGAATTAGTTAAGGATTTAGGACACAGAACCTTTGTCAGATTCTGTTGAAGTGCATATATACAATTTCGAAACTGTTGATAACTTTAACTCATTGTTATAGCTATTTTATATTACTAAAAGTTCTAAATGGGCTAAACTTCAATGTAAGTATAGTTAAAAATTATATACCCATACTAAGTTACATTTTTAAAGGTAAAAGGTATTAATAATGCTGTATTAGTAAAGTAGTATAATACATAGTTATTATAAGTTAAAAGAACTAAAATAGTATAATAGATATTCTTCATACTATAGATACTTAATACAATCAACCATTTAAAAAACTATAGGCTACCACTTTTATATTAATTATTATATTCTACATTTAAGTTTTATTATAAGCAACTAGCCTAAAAAAGTAAGATGCTTTTTTTTATCAAACTTTTTATATAAAGATCTATAAAAATATTTTAACGAATCAGTGAAACTTTAAAATTATAGATTTAAGCCTATTCATATCTTATAATTCTCTATCTAGTTTTTATCAGAAGATATAGAAGCAAAATAGTCCACTTGAGAACATCTAAATTGGCACCTCTGTTATATTTTAATTTAAATGAGATCCTGATATTAAGATGTTTTCCTATAATTTGCTTAGGTACTACCTAACAAAACACGATTATAATACTACAATAGTATTATTTTTATATTGGTTTTTTAGTATACATAAGGTACATATGACAATTGTTTACAAAATAAATTTATTTATTTATTATTTTTTTATTTACATTTCCTCAAAACTTAGAATTTATAATTTAACATAAGAGGTAGGTAGTAGTATTATTTCAGTATAAAAACCATAAAGAAGTAAAATGAAAAAAGTCTTGTCTCACAATTATCATTGTTATTGTAATCCTCATTGTTCTTTCTATAACCAGATCCAATCTTAGGAATGCTGCAATGTTTTAGCTTTAAATTAACTGTTTATAAAATAAGACGAATATTAAACTATAAAAAAAATAGTTATTTGTTTTCTTCATGTAAAAGAACAATTTGCTACCATATGCTAAGGTATTTGTAAGTTGTATTAACTTATAGATCTATGTTTTCCGGGACTTTTACCATCACATGTCAATTTTGTCAATTAAAACACAGTTTACAATCATTAAATTAAAGACTCTTATATCTGTAACATTATCTAAATAAAATTTTACCAGTTGTTTGAATCAAATTGCTTTATATATTGTTAAAGCTATTATATGCTGCCAATTTTAAAAAAGTATAGGAAAGGTATAATTTTATAGTAAACAAAGTTAAATAAAATTTATAATATATAATAAGAAATCAAAAATAGTATACAACATAAAAAAAATGAAAATAGTTTTAAATAGAAGCTTTTACCATATAAATATATTTACAACAAAATTTTAATATTTCATCTTTTTAAAAAGACTGCTATATTAAGCATGTTAGTCTATCTATTATATGAGTATAATATGTTGTGGAAAGCTTAGTGGCCTATTATAGCTATAAATACCATTTAATAAATTGAAACTTTTTTTAAGGGACATAAACGCTTTTTTTATTAATTCTGTGTAATATCAAGGCCAAATTTTTTGTGTAAAATAAACTATACAATTTGTTACAAAAGCTATATAAAATTTATTTATTTGTTATATAAAAAAAGAACAGTCACAATAGTTGTTAACTATAAAGATATAAATTTTATAAAAAATCCAACATTTTATTTTTTATAAAAAATTTATATAGCAAAGCCTTAATGCTTCAAATTTTTTATTAATATGAAGTTAAGTTTATTATCTTTTTTTTTTAATAGATTGACAGCTTTACTAATAGGTATATATACTCAGCAACCATGTTATATGCCAGAGCACAAAAGGGCAAAGTCTTTTGATCTAGCTTTTAACAACGCTGTATCCTATGAGTCCAAAATTGTTAATTACCCCCAGAGATGTAGATCTACACCTAAAAATACACACTGTATACTTCTACAGTTTGCAACTAGCAGGCAGACGCAACATAAGCCTGTTATCATTTTTATATATAATTTCCAGGCACTCAAGAAGCTAGCTAAATTGGTAACTATATGCTCCTGCATCAATTATCAAAACTAGAAAGTAGCAGAGCATAGGCAAGGTTATTGGAAATAGATCTATTCATTTTTCTATAATACTTTTGATCATAATAAAAAAGCTGTGTGAGTTAAAAAAGCTAAAATGACTTAATTTAATAACTTTTAACTTAGCACCCTTGTAATTAATGACAAAGTATATACCAAATCATTTATAAAATCTTTTAAACTCTTATCTATAAGTAAGCTAAATTTATTTTATATCTATAAATAAGGACTTTTTATTAAACTCTCTTTAATTGTGTATTATTAATACTAAGAGTTATAGCTTTTGTATCTTTAACTCAATTATGTGGAAGGATGTTATAAGTTTATTTTTTTAAAATTAGTATACTCATCTCTTTATAACCATCTTATATATTATTACATTACTGCTTGTTATTTTATTAAATTCAAGACATAATCCGAGTTTTTTAAAAAAAATTAAAGTGTATCTATAATTTGATAACAATAAGAAAAATTTGCGAAAAATATTTTTATATAAAAAAAATTTAAAAAAAATCTTATAGATAATTTATAATTAAAATTTAAAGATTAGTAAAAAATTTAAAAAAAGGATTGTATATATATATTTCAGATCATTCTTACTAAGAAAACAAATAACAAGATATAAAATATTTGCTTTTTCAAAAACTTAACCAAAGTATACAAAACTAGAAAAAAACCATAATATAATAAATTTTAATAGCTGATTATAATTTAAGAAATCTTAACAAGCTAATTCTTAATATCAAGGCAAACATAGCTTTTTAGATATATTTTTTTCCAATAAATTAAAAAGCCATATTAAAATAGCACATTTGTATTCTGCCAATTTTTGGTATAAAATTATCACCAAGAGTAAGAAGTGTTTATAATTAAGATGCAACCTTAAAATCAAGGGCTATTGTCTACTGCCTAATCTTATAAAGAAAGGAAAGATATAAAGATCCTTATATCTAAACAATGCAGATCTTCAAGTACAAATTATAAAAAATATATATAAGATACTAGACTTGATGAGACAACTTTTTTTAATGTATTTTATACAATTTAAAGTTAAATACTTTTTTTAAATTATATAAAAATAAAAATTAGAAATAGTTAAATGCTAATTTTACGAGTTTTTGGAAAATAAACTATATCATCCTCAGCAGATACGATAAAATTAACATTAAGTGATGTTTTTATTGACCTTGATACTTACACCCTTTGGTTTTAATAGTATAATAATATTATTTAAGCCTTTAATTTTTTTTTTAAAAAATGTTTTTTGTACACTATTATATACTATATTTAATGTACATACAGTCTGTATATCTTAGTTTTTCAAAGAATTAATATAATAAATTATAACACCATCTATGAATTGTTTTGTAATATCTGTGGATCTTAAAAAAAGGATATGACCCGGTTTGCTGGTAATAACTTAAGTATATAATTAGCCTTATGAGTAGTGGACACATTAATTTTTATTGTTTCAAAACAGAGTTTAGTGTTACGTTTTTATAATAATTAAATGACTAACATGTCAATTATTTAAATTATATAAAATTAAAATGTTTAATAAAGTTTTACATTAAAAACATTTTTTACTAAATTAATACTTGTTACCTTGTACATTAAAAAAAAATTATTACATAGATACATGCTATAAGATTATAGCTTTTTGTCTGGTTTAATTGTATAAAGAATATGTAAATTTGTTTCTTCCATGCTATATACTTATAAATTGATTTATTAAATGAAATTTAATTAGTCAATATTTCTTAATTATTTCTCAGATGGGATCATTAAGATTTTTACAAAAATAATGAGCCTGCAGCTCTCTTATATAGAAATATTATCATTGTTTAGAATTAAGGCTATCTTAACTTATCAACTAAAGGCAAAAAGTTATCACTAATAATATGTTCTTAATTATAATAGCAAATCAATTATCATAACTTTTTAATATAACTATAAGCTTGCAAATGCTAAGTAATAGGACTGATACTTGTTTTCTATCAGCTACTAAACTATGTGGTTTCATTTAGAGCCAATTTATATATCCAAAGTATGAACCAGTCAATTAATAAATAACGATAAAAACTTTTTTTATATACTTAAATAATCAAAAATAAAAATATTGTAAAAAGATAGATCAAAAAAATATACAGCATTAGCTTTATTTTGATAATAGTTGCTAGTTACTTATGTTGCAAAAAAAGTCAGAAATAATTCTTAATTAAATAACTGCTTAATTAAACTTGGTTGGATTAATTATTTAAGGTAATAAAGAAATTTTAAATTATTTAAGCATTAGCTATATCAATATATAATTTGCATTTTATATTTTACCTTCAAATAACAGTATTTAGTAAATAACAATAATGATTAAAATTAATGGTAAGCTCAACATTATATTTTAACTTAAGCATTTATAAAATAGACTATCCTAATTTTTCTTAATACTAATAAATCGTTATTACATTTGTTAAGTCAGTAGTATAAGATTATTAAAAAAATGTTTCTTAACATTTTAGGCAATTTATATTCCTCTAAACCTTGCATTTTGCATTAAAGCTAAAAAATATATAACATCCTTTTTCAAAGAAAGCCCCAGCTAAATAAACAAAGAAAGTTATAATACTCTGTCAAAAAGCTTTTTTTTGCAGGTGTTTGTAAAAAAATCTTTTTAAAAAGGCCTATATTTAAATTTGAAACTTGAGTGAAATTAATATCTAATAAATATGGTAAATTAGCATTCTCTAATACCCACTATCAAGATTATCAAAACAAAATATATAAAGAGTAATAAAAAAGATGTGCATTAATAATGAAAAGAAGTGTTTGTGTTGTAATATCAAATTCTATGTTGATTTTACTCATTAATTTCACTAAAACTCATAAGTTTATATTCACATCACAGCTTTTTAACTTATGCAGTTAATTTATAGTTTGTGACACTGTTTTAACACCAAACAGGACAATTGCTCTAAAATGTTTTAATTTTTAGATTTGTTATTTTATAGAAAATCTAAAAAGTATAACTTGATAATCATGTAAATATAAATAAGTCCTTAAATCAAAAACTTGAATATTAAAATTTTGTCTTGCTAGTCTTGTGTTTAAAAAGCAACTAAATTTTATTTACAGATAAAAAAAATATAAAACATGAATAAGATAAAAAATTTAAATGGTAATAAATAGCATAGTGAAAAATTAAGCTTATAAGGCAAAGTTTACAGACTATGAAAGTAGATTAAGAAAGAGAAGAGGTTTTTACCTGGACCTAGAATTGCTGATATAAAAAACATGATCACTGGATTTTAAATAGTTATAAATTATCCATATTATGATTGTATAACTAAGTACTACATAAAAGATGAGGTATAAATTTTTTTATATATCTTCAGCTAAAATTATCTATTTTTGTAGCTTAAAAGAAGGTCTAGAATATCTTTAACCTTATTTTACTTAATAATTTTTATGCCTACTACCCTGCTATTCCACTTTCTGAGGTTGCTTGTTTTAAACATACTTTTTATAGGTTTAAGACTTTTTTTTACTGTTAACTAAAAGGACCTAAAAGATTTTTTTTTAAAAATTTTGCTCTACACTAAAAACATCACTAGTTTAGATTTATACTAGTGTAACATGAAGTTTAGTTTTTATACTTACTATTATATTTAGATCTTTGATACAGTCAAAGCATTTAGCTGAAAAATTAATTTACATGTCAAGAGGAGCTTGTTTACAAATGTTATAGTTTTAGTGCAAAATGCTCTAAAAAGCTAATCATGAGACTATATAATAAACTGGGGGTATATAAAAGTTCTTATTCTAGCTAATAAATAGCTTTATTGTAAAAAAAGCAATCCAAAACAGCAACTTATGATAAGTAATTTAGCAAACTATTTAACTAAAGAGCACATTATATTTGAGTAGCTTAGAC
>CALNHX010011754.1:0-29825 GCA_940337035.1 Agriotes lineatus
TTTACGTGGCAAACTTAGCCGGATAATTTGCAAGGAGAGCGACGTAGGAGCGAGCCCTGTAATCCGGTGAGCCCAAATAAAGGCTAATTGCAAGCGAGCCGCGTACAACGTTTTATTTCCTCTTGGGGAACATCCTAAAAATTTATATTAGTGTTTAATGAAGGATAACAAGGTGCTTGTATAGTCGCGATGGCAGCATTTTACAGGCACCTGGCCTGTAAAGACTCATTTACCGGTCAGTTCAGACGACAGTAGCACTTTACAGGCACCTGGCCTATAAAGACTCATTTACTGAGTCAGTTCAGACGACAGTAATGACCGTTTAACAAATCAAGATGAAATAAAAGCTTTTGCCGGTCCCTGATGCCTTCGTTACTATGGAATCAAGTGTGTGTTATTGTTTAGATGTCAAATAATAGATACTAATGTACAATTTTTTTGAGTTTGCCAAAGTGAATTCGCAAGTTTGAAGGTATAGACTCGGAGGTCGTACAAAATATTGTACGATACACGACCGGAAAGTGTTTTGCAGGTCTCCCCAAACTTCCAGGGCGAGCCGTAGGCGAGCCCTGGAATCTAATTGGTTCGACCTGCAAAACACTACATTCCGGTCTTGTAACGTAAATTAGTATTGCCTATTTCTTTATTGCAGCAAAAATTTCGCAATCCGGGATTGACAGTCACGGGGTCACAATAGCAGATTTTCTTCAAACCAGAGCAGAAGTCTGGATGTGTTAATATTAGTAGTGGTAGTAGTAGGTACTAGTAGTAATAGTAGTATATAAGAACAGAAGCCAGAGCAGAAAGGAAACTGAAAGGGTGTTTCCCTCCATTTCTAGCTCTTCATAGTATCTCTTCACACTTACGAAAGGGTAGATTACATTGATAGTATCTCTTTACCAGATACACATAAATGTTCGTCTTAACTACTTTCATGATTTTATATATGCTATTTAAAGTGATTTAACCAAGATTGGAATCGACCTTAAACCCAAGTTAGGCTTAATGTTACTCTAGCAAGACTCAGTCGCTTAAATTCCAAATCCTATTACAACAATTCACAAGTCGTTTACTCTCTTAACAGGAAGTTGTTTAAGTGGGAAGGAATTCATTAAATTATATATAAAGATAGAAAGCAGAAAGACAGAAATAATAGTGTGAAGTCGTCTTAATGATGTTCCACCCGTCTTAAAAAGATCCGTTTTGCCTAAACAAGATTTAATAGTAAACTAAATTAAACAAGATTAACTATATTAAATATAGCATTAGCACATAACGGTAACGCCATTGAGAACTAAATTCGTTTAAAAATATAGCTGGTCTTCTAAGCGAAACTTAAGATCGTTTACCAGTAATTTTAAATCGTTCCAAGATAATAAAAATTTGAAACAAATTAAATCTCTTAAATTTCAACTTGAAAAACTCCAACCACTTAGTCATATTTACGAGATGCAATCAGTATACTAAAAAACGTTTGGACAAGACAACTTCCATTTATTAAAAAAGTTCAAAATATGTTTTAACGAAATAGCAATCTACTAGATCAAATATTTATTCACAGAAGAAGAAGCTAAAATACGTGTTAATGATATTAAGGTCACTTTAACAAAATGCAGAGTCGACATCAAAGAATTCGATAGCAAGATTACAAGTTTTATAAACAATATATAGAGTTGCTAAGTTTAGATACAAATCTTTAATATAAGTTTTCATACCTTAGGCTAGATCTGTTAACAAAATAATAGCAGTTTAAAAAAATATATGAAATCAATTTATTCGTATAAGGTAACACTCCCTTGTGACGCTTTAACGAGTTGATAGACACTTTAACGAAATCTACAGCTACTTTGTCAAGATCAGAAGTCTCACTTGCAAGGCTATAAGAGTTATTAACGATATCTAGAGTCGCTCAAATAATAATAATTCATTATACAAGACGATAAAGTAAAATTTTATCCACGAGTGAATCGTTTAACCTCGAGACGAATTCGAGACGTTAATGATTCAAGATTGGATAGTGATAACTTTATCGTCGTGTATAATACCTTTTTTTCTATAGCAAGAACTTTAACAATTTTAAAAGAAAATAAGGAAAGTCAATCACATTTTAAAATCTCAGTAGCTAGATTGGGTTGCTAGGATAATACGAAGCTGTAATATTAATTTAAATAAAAGTTAGAAAATTAAATTGCTTTATCTACGCTTGACGTTAAAGTGCTATTTTATCTACCCTTGCTGTTAAAGTAACACTTGACGTTGTGTTTTGAGTCGATTAAAGCACACTTTAACATTTGCTATAGAAAAAAATAAAAATCGTTACGGAAACGAGCTCCATTCACTTAAACAAGCTTTAAAGTGACATTTCAACGAGACTGCTGTCACTTTAACGAAATGTAGATCTAGAGGTATCGTTTGAAAGATTAAGCTTTGTAAACAATATATAGGGTTGTTGAAATCAGATAAAAATCTTTCGTTAGTTTTAGTACCTTATACTAGGTGTACAATGCTCTTAACGAAATAAAAGTAGTTTAAATGAAATTTAGTCGCACAAGGAAGCATTAGGGTAACGTTTTAACGGGATTACAGCCCCTTCAACGAAATCTGGTGCTACTTTGTCGACATCACAGGTCTCGTTTGCCGGGTTCAGAGTTGGACGGTAATTAATTACTCAAATTTTGAGTAATTAAATTAGTCTAAAGTATTTAAATTACTTTGTAAGTATTTGAGTTACTTGTGGTAATTGAAATTACAAGCGGTAATTAAATTACCGTCATGTAATTTTATTATTAAAAATGACTAAAACTAATTTACCAACCTCCATTGGGTATTTAAATCTTCAGAAAATCAGATAAAGCCTAATGAAGTTATAGCTTAAGCATATTACAATAGGGTATTCCTGGAAAATATAAGTATAATTTATGATTTTCTGTAACTAGTCGCATAACTTCTAATTTTGTGTAACATTTGCAATTCCAACGACGTGTACACGAGGAAAATACTTGGTGCAAACGCGTATGTCTGTAGGTGAGATGTACACTTGCTTTCAAAACTTTCGCGTACACCTATTTTTCGCTGTATTAAATCAGGGTTGTAATTAATCAACTCTGACATTTAAATTTTTGAAAAGTCAAAATGCCTCGACTGACAGAGCACATGCTGTCAATGTCATTTTTAACCTAATCCCAAAATTACCCGTTCACACAGCTAAAATTTTGCAAAATCGTTGTTACTTGATTTTGAATGTGTACGCGAAAGTTTTGAAAGCAAGTGTACGTGTGTTGCGTGTGGTTTAGTGTAGGTTGTGTACGGTGTAGCAGTGTAGATTGGTAAGCATTATTGAGCAATAAGTAAAAAATATGCCTCTATATACTAGGGGTGTTCGATATCACAAACTAAGCATCGAATAACGAATAAAATTAAATATCGAATATTATTCGATATATCGAAACTCGAATAACTATCGAATTATTCGAATAAATTAGTTATTCGAATAACTAATTTATTCGAATAGCTTATTCGGATAACTAATTTATTCGAATAATTTATTGCAATAACTTATTCGAATAACCAGTTTATTCGAATAACTAACTAATTCGAATAACTAATTTATTGAAATAATTATTCAATTATTCGAAAATTATAAACTATTGCTCTACACCCCATTTTATTGGATTTTAGTTTTAAATAAATTATTGAACATTCACAAAACTAATGAACAAAACGAACGAAAAAAAAACATTTGTGAGCAATAAAAAGTAAGTGATATTTAAAAGTAGGACAATGTTAGAATAATAAAGGTCCATGGTATATTTGCGTTTTCTCCTTTGAGAAAGTAGAAATGCAGAAAATAATTTACTGTTCACCTTCGAACACAAACGTAAACTGTAATTTTGAACAGAATTGGGCATCGATTTATTGCAGCGATATGTTAAATTATCGCTAAAGGGGTATCCCCACTTCCCCACATCCCCGATTTACGATTTACGACCAATACGCAATACGTATCATTACTAGAATAAGTTGTTAAAAATCAATTAACAATTTCTAGAAATAGTAATCTCCTGTTTAACCTATTCTATCTGATATCTGATACAAGTTTTCTGACTTATAATGATTAATGGCCATTTGCTAAATACAAATAGTAATCATTAGGCAGGCATTTGTTTTGGTATTATTGTAAGGAAATTGAAAAGGACTAACAATACTAATGATAATGATTAATGATAACCGATAAGATCATCTAAAGAACTTTTCAAGCAATGATAATAAACAAAATAAATAATCACGCACATCTAGGCACCCTAATACAGATCATGCATATATCATAGCCAGCTTGATAAAAAATGAAATTGCTCTGACCATTTTAATTTTAAGTAATTAAAATGTTTACAGTTTGATATTTATAATGTGGCTTTGTAAGTTTTATTTGCATAAATAAATATTTATTCCAATATTTTTTTATTCGATATTCGCATAAATTTATTAACAATAAACTTATTCGAATTATCCAATAAATATTTAACCGGATACACTTTTATTCGAATAAATTTTTATTCGAATAATTATTTATTCGATAATTCCAATAAATTTATTCAAATAATTCTTTATTCGATAATTCGAATAACTTTTATTTTAATATCGTTATTCGATATATCGAATTATTCGATATATTATTCGAATTATCGATACAAATGCACAGACCTACTATATACAATTTACAGAATACAGTACAGTAAAAAGTTATTTAATTTTTTCCAAAACAATCGACAAGTAGCTTCATTAGACGATGTTGGTTCATAATAATTATTTATTAATTTCAATTTGCAGAGGGCTATCTTAATGCTTTTATTCATTCATTATGTTATTAAGTTATAGCTTAAGCATATTACAATAGAGTATTCCTGGAAAATATAAGTATAATTTATGATTTTCTCTAACTAGTCGCATAACTGCTAATTGTGTGTAACATTTGCAATTCCAACGACGTGTACACGAGGAAAATACTTGGTGCAAACGCGTATGTCTGTAGATGAGATGTACGTGTGTTGCGTGTGGTTTAGTGTAGGTTGTGTACGGTGTAGCAGTGTAAGCATTATTGAGCACTAAGTAAAAAATATGCCTCTATGTACAATTTACAGAATACAGTACAGTAAAAAGTTATTTAATTTTTTCCAAAACAATCGACAAGTAGCTTCATTAGACGATGTTGGTTCATAATAATTATTTATTAATTTCAACTTGCAGACGGCTATCTTAATGCTTTTATTCATTCATTATGTTATTAAGTTATAGCTTAAGCATATTACAATAGGGTATTCCTGGAAAATATAAGTATAATTTATGATTTTCTGTAACTAGTCGCATAACTGCTAATTGTGTGTAACATTTGCTATTCCAACGACGTGTACACGAGGAAAATACTTGGTGCAAACGCGTATGTCTGTAGATGAGATGTACGTGTGTTGCGTGTGGTTTAGTGTAGGTTGTGTACGGTGTAGCAGTGTAAGCATTATTGAGCACTAAGTAAAAAATATGCCTCTATGTACAATTTACAGAATACAGTACAGTAAAATGTTATTTAATTTTTTCCAAAACAATCGACAAGTAGCTTCATTAGACGATATTGGTTCATAATAATTATTTATTAATTTCAACTTGCAGACGGCTATCTTAATGCTTTTATTCATTCATTATGTTATTAAGTTATAGCTTAAGCATATTACAATAGAGTATTCCTGGAAAATATAAGTATAATTTATGATTTTCTCTAACTAGTCGCATAACTGCTAATTGTGTGTAACATTTGCTATTCCAACGACGTGTACACGAGGAAAATACTTGGTGCAAACGCGTATGTCTGTAGATGAGGATGTACGTGTGTTGCGTGTGGTTTAGTGTAGGTTGTGTACGGTGTAGCAGTGTAAGCATTATTGAGCACTAAGTAAAAAATATGCCTCTATGTACAATTTACAGAATACAGTACAGTAAAAAGTTATTTAATTTTTTCAAAACAATCGACAAGTAGCTTCATTAGACGATGTTGGTTCATAATAATTATTTATTAATTTCAACTTGCAGACGGCTATCTTAATGCTTTTATTCATTCATTATGTTATTAAGTTATAGCTTAAGCATATTACAATAGGGTATTCCTGGAAAATATAAGTCTAATTTATGATTTTCTGTAACTAGTCGCATAACTGCTAATTGTGTGTAACATTTGCTATTCCAACGACGTGTACACGAGGAAAATACTTGGTGCAAACGCGTATGTCTGTAGATGAGATGTACGTGTGTTGCGTGTGTTAGTGTAGGTTGTGTACGGTGTAGCAGTGTAAGCATTATTGAGCACTAAGTAAAAAAATATGCCTCTATGTACAATTTACAGAATACAGTACAGTAACAATTTATTTATTTTTTCCAAAACAATCGACAAGTAGCTTCATTAGACGATGTTGGTTCATAATAATTATTTATTAATTTCAACTTGCAGACGGCTATCTTAATGCTTTTATTCATTCATTATGTTATTAAGTTATAGCTTAAGCATATTACAATAGGGGTATTCCTGGAAAATATAAGTATAATTTATGATTTTCTGTAACTAGTCGCATAACTGCTAATGTGTGTGTAACATTTGCAATTCCAACGACGTGTACACGAGGAAAATACTTGGTGCAAACGCGTATGTCTGTAGATGAGATGTACGTGTGTTGCGTGTGTTTAGTGTAAGGTTGTGTACGGTGTAGCAGTGTAAGCATTATTGAGCACTAAGTAAAAAATATGCCTCTATGTACAATTTACAGAATACAGTACAGTAAAATGTTATTTAATTTTTTTACAAAACAATCGACAAGTAGCTTTCATTAGACGATATTGGTTCATAATAATTATTTATTAATTTCAACTTGCAGACGGCTATCTTAATGCTTTTATTCATTCATTATGTTATAAGTTATAGCTTAAGCATATTACAATAGGGTATTCCTGGAAAATATAAGTATAATTTATGATTTTCTGTAACTAGTCGCATAACTGCTAATTGTGTGTAACATTTGCTATTCCAACGACGTGTACACGAGGAAAATACTTGGTGCAAACGCGTATGTCTGTAGATGAGATGTACGTGTGTTGCGTGTGGTTTAGTGTAGGTTGTGTACGGTGTAGCAGTGTAAGCATTATTGAGCACTAAGTAAAAAATATGCCTCTATGTACAATTTACAGAATACAGTACAGTAAAAATTTATTTAATTTTTTCCAAAACAATCGACAAGTAGCTTCATTAGACGATGTTGTTCATAATAATTATTTATTAATTTCAACTTGCAGACGGCTATCTTAATGCTTTTATTCATTCATTATGTTATTAAGTATAGCTTAAGCATATTACAATAGGGTATTCCTGGAAAATATAAGTATAATTTATGATTTTCTGTAACTAGTCGCATAACTGCTAATTGTGTGTAACATTTGCAATTCCAACGACGTGTACACGAGAAAATACTTGGTGCAAACGCGTATGTCTGTAGATGAGATGTACGTGTGTTGCGTGTGGTTTAGTGTAGGTTGTGTACGGTTGTAGCAGTGTAAGCATTATTGAGCACTAAGTAAAAAATATGCCTCTATGTACAATTTACAGAATACAGTACAGTAAAATGTTATTTAATTTTTTACAAAACAATCGACAAGTAGCTTCATTAGACGATATTGGTTCATAATAATTATTTATTAATTTCAACTTGCAGACGGCTTATCTTAATGCTTTTATTCATTCATTATGTTATTAAGTTATAGCTTAAGCATATTACAATAGGGTATTCCTGGAAAATATAAGTATAATTTATGATTTTCTGTAACTAGTCGCATAACTGCTAATTGTGTGTAACATTTGCTATTCCAACGACGTGTACACGAGGAAAATACTTGGTGCAACGCGTATGTCTGTAGATGAGATGTACGTGTGTTGCGTGTGGTTTAGTGTAGGTTGTGTACGGTGTAGCAGTGTAAGCATTATTGAGCACTAAGTAAAAAATATGCCTCTATGTACAATTTACAGAATACAGTACAGTAAAAAGTTATTTAATTTTTTCCAAAACAATCGACAAGTAGCTTCATTAGACGATGTTGGTTCATAATAATTATTTATTAATTTCAACTTGCAGACGGCTATCTTAATGCTTTTATTCATTCATTATGTTATTAAGTTATAGCTTAAGCATATTACAATAGGGGTATTCCTGGAAAATATAAGTATAATTTATGATTTTCTGTAACTAGTCGCATAACTGCTAATTGTGTGTAACATTTGCTATTCCAACGACGTGTACACGAGGAAAATACTTGGTGCAAACGCGTATGTCTGTAGATGAGATGTACGTGTGTTGCGTGTGGTTTAGTGTAGGTTGTGTACGGTGTAGCAGTGTAAGCATTATTGAGCACTAAGTAAAAAATAGCTCTATGTACAATTTACAGAATACAGTACAGTAAAATGTTATTTAATTTTTTACAAAACAATCGACAAGTAGCTTCATTAGACGATATTGGTTCATATAATTATTTATTAATTTCAACTTGCAGACGGCTATCTTAATGCTTTTATTCATTCATTATGTTATTAAGTTATAGCTTAAGCATATTACACTAGGGTATTCCTGGAAAATATAAGTATAATTTATGATTTTCTGTAACTAGTCGCATAACTGCTAATTGTGTGTAACATTTGCTATTCCAACGACGTGTACACGAGGAAAATACTTGGTGCAAACGCGTATGTCTGTAGATGAGATGTACGTGTGTTGCGTGTGGTTTAGTGTAGGTTGTGTACGGTGTAGCAGTGTAAGCATTATTGAGCACTAAGTAAAAAATATTGCCTCTATGTACAATTTACAGAATACAGTACAGTAACAATTTATTTAATTTTTTCCAAAACAATCGACAAGTAGCTTCATTAGACGATGTTGGTTCATAATAATTATTTATTAATTTCAACTTGCAGACGGCTATCTTAATGCTTTTATTCATTCATTATGTTTATTAAGGTTATAGCTTAAGCATATTACAATAGGGTATTCCTGGAAAATATAAGTATAATTTATGATTTTCCTGTAACTAGTCGCATAACTGCTAATTGTGTGTAACATTTGCAATTCCAACGACGTGTACACGAGGAAAATACTTGGTGCAAACGCGTATGTCTGTAGATGAGATGTACGTGTGTTGCGTGTGGTTTAGTGTAGGTTGTGTACGGTGTAGCAGTGTAAGCATTATTGAGCACTAAGTAAAAAATATGCCTCTATGTACAATTTACAGAATACAGTACAGTAAAATGTTATTTAATTTTTTACAAACAATCGACAAGTAGCTTCATTAGACGATATTGGTTCATAATAATTATTTATTAATTTCAACTTTGCAGACGGCTATCTTAATGCTTTTATTCATTCATTAGTTATTAAGTTATAGCTTAAGCATATTACAATAGGGTATTCCTGGAAAATATAAGTATAATTTATGATTTTCTGTAACTAGTCGCATAACTGCTAATTGTGTGTAACATTTGCTATTCCAACGACGTGTACACGAGGAAAATACTTGGTGCAAACGCGTATGTCTGTAGATGAGATGTACGTGTGTTGCGTGTGGTTTAGTGTAGGTTGTGTACGGTGTAGCAGTGTAAGCATTATTGAGCACTAAGTAAAAAATATGCCTCTATGTACAATTTACAGAATACAGTACAGTAAAATGTTATTTAATTTTTTTACAAAACAATCGACAAGTAGCTTCATTAGACGATATTGGTTCATAATAATTATTATTAATTTCAACTTGCAGACGGCTATCTTAATGCTTTTATTCATTCATTATGTTATTAAGTTATAGCTTAAGCATATTACATAGGGTATTCCTGGAAAAATATAAGTATAATTTATGATTTTCTGTAACTAGTCGCATAACTGCTACTTAATTTTATTGGTGTAACATTTGCTATTCCAACGACGTGTACACGAGGAAAATACTTGGTGCAAACGCGTATGTCTGTAGATGAGATGTACGTGTGTTGCGTGTGGTTTAGTGTAGGTTGTGTACGGTGTAGCAGTGTAAGCATTATTGAGCACTAAGTAAAAATATGCCTCTATGTACAATTTACAGAATACAGTACAGTAACAATTTATTAATTTTTTCCAAAACAATCGACAAGTAGCTTCATTAGACGATGTTGGTTCATAATAATTATTTATTAATTTCAACTTGCAGACGGCTATCTTAATGCTTTTATTCATTCATTATGTTATTAAGTTATAGCTTAAGCATATTACAATAGGGTATTCCTGGAAAATATAAGTATAATTTATGATTTTCTGTAACTAGTCGCATAACTGCTAATTGTGTGTAACATTTGCAATTCCAACGACGTGTACACGAGGAAAATACTTGGTGCAAACGCGTATGTCTGTAGATGAGATGTACGTGTGTTGCGTGTGGTTTAGTGTAGGTTGTGTACGGTGTAGCAGTGTAAGCATTATTGAGCACTAAGTAAAAAATATGCCTCTATGTACAATTACAGAATACAGTACAGTAAAATGTTATTTAATTTTTTACAAAACAATCGACAAGTAGCTTCATTAGACGATATTGGTCATAATAATTATTTATTAATTTCAACTTGCAGACGGCTATCTTAATGCTTTATTCATTCATTATGTTATTAAGTTATAGCTTAAGCATATTACAATAGGGTATTCCTGGAAAATATAAGTATAATTTATGATTTTCTGTAACTAGTCGCATAACTGCTAATTGTGTGTAACATTTGCTATTCCAACGACGTGTACACGAGGAAAATACTTGGTGCAAACGCGTATGTCTGTAGATGAGATGTACGTGTGTTGCGTGTGGTTTAGTGTAGGTTGTGTACGGTGTAGCAGTGTAAGCATTATTGAGCACTAAGTAAAAAATATGCCTCTATGTACAATTTACAGAATACAGTACAGTAAAAATTTATTTAATTTTTTCCAAAACAATCGACAAGTAGCTTCATTAGACGATGTTGGTTCATAATAATTATTTATTAATTTCAACTTGCAGACGGCTATCTTAATGCTTTTATTTCATTCATTATGTTATTAAGTAATAGCTTAAGCATATTACAATAGGGTATTCTGGAAAATATAAGTATAATTTATGATTTTTCTGTAACTAGTCGCATAACTGCTAATTTGTGTGTAACATTTGCAATTCCAACGACGTGTACACGAGGAAAATACTTGGTGCAAACGCGTATGTCTGTAGATGAGATGTACGTGTGTTGCGTGTGGTTTAGTGTAGGTTGTGTACGGTGTAGCAGTGTAAGCATTATTGAGCACTAAGTAAAAAATATGCCTCTATGTACAATTTACAGAATACAGTACAGTAAAAAGTTATTTAATTTTTTCCAAAACAATCGACAAGTAGCTTCATTAGACGATGTTGGTTCATAATAATTATTTATTAATTTCAACTTGCAGACGGCTATCTTAATGCTTTTATTCATTCATTATGTTATTAAGTTATAGCTTAAGCATATTACAATAGGGTATTCTGGAAAATATAAGTATAATTTATGATTTTCTGTAACTAGTCGCATAACTGCTAATTGTGTGTAACATTTGCTATTCCAACGACGTGTACACGAGGAAAATACTTGTGCAAACGCGTATGTCTGTAGATGAGATGTACGTGTGTTGCGTGTGGTTTAGTGTAGGTTGTGTACGGTGTAGCAGTGTAAGCATTATTGAGCACTAAGTAAAAAATATGCCTCTATGTACAATTTACAGAATACAGTACAGTAAAATGGTTATTTAATTTTTTACAAAACAATCGACAAGTAGCTTCATTAGACGATATTGGTTCATAATAATTATTTATTAATTTCAACTTGCAGACGGCTATCTTAATGCTTTTATTCATTCATTATGTTATTAAGTTATAGCTTAAGCATATTACAATAGGGTATTCCTGAAAATATAAGTATAATTTATGATTTTCTGTAACTAGTCGCATAACTGCTAATTGTGTGTAACATTTGCTATTCCAACGACGTGTACACGAGGAAAATACTTGGTGCAAACGCGTATGTCTGTAGATGAGATGTACGTGTGTTGCGTGTGGTTTAGTGTAGGTTGTGTACGGTGTAGCAGTGTAAGCATTATTGAGCACTAAGTAAAAAATATGCCTCTATGTACAATTTACAGAATACAGTACAGTAACAATTTATTAATTTTTTCCAAAACAATCGACAAGTAGCTTCATTAGACGATGTTGGTTCATATAATTATTTATTAATTTCAACTTGCAGACGGCTATCTTAATGCTTTTATTCATTCATTATGTTATTAAGTTATAGCTTAAGCATATTACAATAGGGTATTCCTGAAATATAAGTATAATTTATGATTTTCTGTAACTAGTCGCATAACTGCTAATTGTGTGTAACATTTGCAATTCCAACGACGTGTACACGAGGAAAATACTTGGTGCAAACGCGTATGTCTGTAGATGAGATGTACGTGTGTTGCGTGTGGTTTAGTGTAGGTTGTGTACGGTGTAGCAGTGTAAGCATTATTGAGCACTAAGTAAAAAATATGCCTCTATGTACAATTTACAGAATACAGTACAGTAAAATGTTATTTACTTTTTTACAAAACAATCGACAAGTAGCTTCATTAGACGATATTGGTTCATAATAATTATTTATTAATTTCAACTTGCAGACGCTATCTAATGCTTTTATTCATTCATTATGTTATTATGTTATAGCTTAAGCATATTACAATAGGGTATTCCTGGAAAATATAAGTATAATTTATGATTTTCTGTAACTAGTCGCATAACTGCTAATGTGTGTAACATTTGCTATTCCAACGACGTGTACACGAGGAAAATACTTGGTGCAAACGCGTATGTCTGTAGATGAGATGTACGTGTGTTGCGTGTGTTTAGTGTAGGTTTGTGTACGGTGTAGCAGTGTAAGCATTATTGAGCACTAAGTAAAAAATATGCCTCTATGTACAATTTACAGAATACAGTACAGTAAAATGTTATTTAATTTTTTACAAAACAATCGACAAGTAGCTTTCATTAGACGATATTGGTTCATAATAATTATTTATTAATTTCAACTTGCAGACGGCTATCTTAATGCTTTTATTCATTCATTATGTTATTAAGTTATAGCTTAAGCATATTACAATAGGGTATTCCTGGAAAATATAAGTATAATTTATGATTTTCTGTAACTAGTCGCATAACTGCTAATTGTGTGTAACATTTGCTATTCCAACGACGTGTACACGAGGAAAATACTTGGTGCAAACGCGTATGTCTGTAGATGAGATGTACGTGTGTTGCGTGTGGTTTAGTGTAGGTTGTGTACGGTGTAGCAGTGTAAGCATTATTGAGCACTAAGTAAAAAATATGCCTCTATGTACAATTTACAGAATACAGTACAGTAACAATTTATTTAATTTTTTCCAAAACAATCGACAAGTAGCTTCATTAGACGATGTTGGTTCATAATAATTATTTATTATTTCAACTTGCAGACGGCTATCTTAATGCTTTTATTCATTCATTATGTTATTAAGTTATAGCTTAAGCATATTACAATAGGGTATTCCTGGAAAATATAAGTATAATTTATGATTTTCTGTAACTAGTCGCATAACTGCTAATTGTGTGTAACATTTGCAATTCCAACGGACGTGTACACGAGGAAAATACTTGGTGCAAACGCGTATGTCTGTAGATGAGATGTACGTGTGTTTGCGTGTGGTTTAGTGTAGGTTGTGTACGGTGTAGCAGTGTAAGCATTATTGAGCACTAAGTAAAAAATATGCCTCTATGTACAATTTACAGAATACAGTACAGTAAAATGTTATTTAATTTTTTACAAAACAATCGACAGTAGCTTCATTAGACGATATTGGTTCATAATAATTATTTATTAATTTCAACTTGCAGACGGCTATCTTAATGCTTTATTCATTCATTATGTTATTAAGTTATAGCTTAAGCATATTACAATAGTGGTATTCCTGGAAAATATAAGTATAATTTATGATTTTTCTGTAACTAGTCGCATAACTGCTAATTGTGTGTAACATTTGCTATTCCAACGACGTGGTACACGAGGAAAATACTTGGTGCAAACGCGTATGTCTGTAGATGAGATGTACGTGTGTTGCGTTGTGGTTTAGTGTAGGTTGTGTACGGTGTAGTAGTGTAAGCATTATTGAGCACTAAGTAAAAAATATGCCTCTATGTACAATTTACAGAATACAGTACCGTAAAAATTTATTTAATTTTTTCCAAAACAATCGACAAGTAGCTTCATTAGACGATGTTGGTTCATAATAATTATTTATTAATTTCAACTTGCAGACGGCTATCTTAATGCTTTTATTCATTCATTATGTTATTAAGTATAGCTTAAGCATATTACAATAGGGTATTCCTGGAAAATATAAGTATAATTTATGATTTTCTGTAACTAGTCGCATAACTGCTAATTGTGTGTAACATTTGCAATTCCAACGACGTGTACACGAGGAAAATACTTGGTGCAAACGCGTATGTCTGTAGATGAGATGTACGTGTGTTGCGTGTGGTTTAGTGTAGGTTGTGTACGGTGTAGCAGTGTAAGCATTATTGAGCACTAAGTAAAAAATATGCCTCTATGTACAATTTACAGAATACAGTACAGTAAAATGTTATTTAATTTTTTACAAAACAATCGACAAGTAGCTTTCATTAGACGATATTGGTTCATAATAATTATTTATTAATTTCAACTTGCAGACGGCTATCTTAATGCTTTTATTCATTCATTATGTTATTAAGTTATAGCTTAAGCATATTACAATAGGGTATTCCTGGAAAATATAAGTATAATTTATGATTTTCTGTAACTAGTCGCATAACTGCTAATTGTGTGTAACATTTGCTATTCCAACGACGTGTACACGAGGAAAATACTTGGTGCAAACGCGTATGTCTGTAGATGAGATGTACGTGTGTTGCGTGTGGTTTAGTGTAGGTTGTGTACGTGTAGTAGTGTAAGCATTATTGAGCACTAAGTAAAAAATATGCCTCTATGTACAATTTACAGAATACAGTACAGTAAAAATTTATTTAATTTTTTCCAAACAATCGACAAGTAGCTTCATTAGACGATGTTGGTTCATAATAATTATTTATTAATTTCAACTTGCAGACGGCTATCTTAATGCTTTTATTCATTCATTATGTTATTAAGTTATAGCTTAAGCATATTACAATAGGGTATTCCTGGAAAATATAAGTATAATTATGATTTTCTGTAACTAGTCGCATAACTGCTAATTGGTGTGTAACATTTGCAATTCAACGACGTGTACACGAGGAAAATACTGGTGCAAACGCGTATGTCTGTAGATGAGATGTACGTGTGTTGCGTGTGGTTTAGTGTAGGTTGTGTACGGTGTAGCAGTGTAAGCATTATTGAGCACTAAGTAAAAAATATGCCTCTATGTACAATTTACAGAATACAGTACAGTAAAATGTATTTAATTTTTTACAAAACAATCGACAAGTAGCTTCATTAGACGATATTGGTTCATAATAATTATTTATTAATTTCAACTTGCAGACGGGGCTATCTTAATGCTTTTATTCATTCATTATGTTATTAAGTTATAGCTTAAGCATATTACAATAGGGTATTCCTGGAAATATAGTATAATTTATGATTTTCTGTAACTAGTCGCATAACTGCTAATTGTGTGTAACATTTGCTATTCCAACGACGTGTACACGAGGAAAATACTTGGTGCAAACGCGTATGTCTGTAGATGAGATGTACGTGTGTTGCGTGTGGTTTAGTGTAGGTTGTGTACGGTGTAGCAGTGTAAGCATTATTGAGCACTAAGTAAAAAATATGCCTCTATGTACAATTTACAGAATACAGTACAGTAAAAAGTTATTTAATTTTTTCCAAAACAATCGACAAGTAGCTTCATTAGACGATGTTGGTTCATAATAATTATTTATTAATTTCAACTTGCAGACGGCTATCTTAATGCTTTTATTCATTCATTATGTTATTAAGTTATAGCGTAAGCATATTACAATAGGGTATTCCTGGAAAATATAAGTATAATTTATGATTTTCTGTAACTAGTCGCATAACTGCTAATTGTGTGTAACATTTGCTATTCCAACGACGTGTACACGAGGAAAATACTTGGTGCAAACGCGTATGTCTGTAGATGAGATGTACGTGTGTTGCGTGTGGTTTAGTGTAGGTTGTGTACGGTGTAGCAGTGTAAGCATTATTGAGCACTAAGTAAAAAATATGCCTCTATGTACAATTTACAGAATACAGTACAGTAAAAATTTATTTAATTTTTTCCAAAACAATCGACAAGTAGCTTCATTAGACGATGTTGGTTCATAATAATTATTTATTAATTTCAATTTGCAGACGGCTATCTAATGCTTTTATTCATTCATTATGTTATTAAGTTATAGCTTAAGCATATTACAATAGGGTATTCCTGGAAAATATAAGTATAATTTATGATTTTCTGTAACTAGTCGCATAACTGCTAATTGTGTGTAACATTTGCAATTCCAACGACGTGTACACGAGGAAAATACTTGGTGCAAACGCGTATGTCTGTAGATGAGATGTACGTGTGTTGCGTGTGGTTTAGTGTAGGTTGTGTACGGTGTAGCAGTGTAAGCATTATTGAGCACTAAGTAAAAAATATGCCTCTATGTACAATTTACAGAATACAGTACAGTAAAATGTTATTTAATTTTTTCCAAAACAATCGACAAGTAGCTTCATTAGACGATATTGGTTCATAATAATTATTTATTAATTTCAATTTGCAGAGGGCTATCTTAATACTTTTATTCATTCATTATGTTTAGCCTCTTTTACCTTTTGTTATCGCAAACCATTCATACGCCGGCGCCGTGAGAAATGCAACTAAATACAAATAGACAACAATTGCTAATAATATCTAGTTATTTACTATACAAGTGGGATAAGAGCATCATTAATATACGTGCGTGTAAGTTACAAACGAGTGCGTAGCACGAGTTATGTAAGCACACAAGTATATTAATGATGCATTATCACACATGTATTGTAAAAAATTGTATCTACAACTGCCTAAAATTGAGAAAAGCGCATTTAGAGAAATATCAGACCAGTCATTTTCAAAAATATTTTAGTAGGCAAATGTCATTACGTCATTCATCTGATACTATTTCAGGTAGGTAATAAAGCCATTACACCACTCAGTTAGGTAATGATGCCATTACATAACTGAGTGGTGTAATGAACTTCATTACCTAACAGAAATAGTGTCAAATGCGTGACGTAATGAGTTACTTATCCCACTGGAGTAGATATAATTAATTTATGTTGTGAAATTACAATTACCAAGTAATTGATAATTAAATTACTATTGCGTTCGAGTAATTGAGATCTCTGGTAATTCAATTACTTCATTGGACGGTAATTGGTAATTGGTAATTAACTATTTTCTTGAAGTAATTCGCCCATCTCAGGCCAGCTTACAGGTTTTATAGATAACACCTACAGGCTTGTTGAAATCAGATAAAAATCGTTAATGTAGAATTTAGTACTTTAGACCAAATGTTACTATTAATGTTTAAACAAAATTTAATCGCACAAGGAAACGAGATGTGACGATTTAACGAGATGACAGGGACTTTAAAGAAATGTAGCGCTACTTTGTGGAGTTGACAGGTCTCGTTTGTAAAATCTAGAACAGCTTTATCGATATCAGATGTCTTAACGACTTTGCAGCCACTTTAACGAAATGTAGTGCTACTTTACCAATACTAGAGGTTGCAAGATTACAAGTCTTATGGACGATATGCAGAGTGGTTGAAATCCGATAGAAAACAATAATGTAAGCTTGATTACTTTAAAGTAGATGTAAAATAGTCTTAACAAAGTAAAGGTTTTTAAACGAAATTCATTCATACAAGCAAGCATTAAAGTGACGTTTAATCGAGAGTACAGCACCTTTAATGAAATGTAGAGCTACTTTTTTTAAAATTAGAGATCTCGTCTTGTAAGTTTATAAGTTTTATAAACGATATATGGTTTTTGAAATCAAATAAAAAACGTAGTGAGTTGTAATACTTAAAACTAGAATTAAAATACTATTAACTAAATAATAGTTGTTTAAACAAAATTTATTCGCATAAGAAAGCTTTAATGTGACACGGCAACGAAATGTAGAGCAGCTTTGTCAAGATCCATTGCATCAATTTTAACAACATGCAGAGCTACTTTGTTGATATCAGAATCCTCTTTTGTAAGATTAACAAGTTTTATAAAGGATATATAGACGTTAAAATCGGAGAAAAACCGTTAATGTAAGTTGTATACTTTAAACTAGATATAAAATGCTGTTAACGAACTAAAAGTCATTTGTTCGCATAGGGAAATGTCAAAGTGACGTTTTAAAGAGATGAAGGTCACTGTAATGTGATGTAGAGCTAGTTGTTATACAGGGTGTCCCCGAAAGGTCTCTACAAAATAATAACACATATTTCTGAGGCCAAAATAGGACGATTTAACTCAAATTACCTATATACAAAGTTGCTTAGTTTAGCCGCTAGGGATAGGGCTTTAAAAATGATAACTTTTAAAAAAATTTTAAACCCCTGTATAATAACAACTATTTTTTTTCTGAATAGTCACTATAATTTAGAGCTATTTCCTCTCTTACAAAATTTTAGTTGGGTGAACGGTTTAGGCACCAAAAAATATTTTCTAAATCCCTACAAGCCAAGTGTTAAGTTACAATAATTACTGATTCAGGCTTGCAGAGATTTAAGAAATATTTTTTTGTGGCTAAACCGTTTTCCCAACTAAAATTTTGTAGGAGAGGAAATAGCTTCTAAATTCAAGTAGCTAGCTACAAAAAACATTGGTAGTGATTATACCGGGGATTAAAAAGATATGGATGGATAATTTCTTGTGACAAAGTTTTTCAACACCCTGTAATTTTAGAAATTAGGGTTGATTCCACAGAAAGCTGTAGTTTACTGGTATACACGCATGGCCACGAAATGAATAAAATCCATCAAATATTTTTCGACTTACTTGAAAAAATTTAAAAACGTTAATCATTTTTAAAGCCCTCTAGCGGCTAAACGAAGCAACTTTGAATACAGGTAAGTTGCGTTAAATCGTAGTATTTTGGCCTCAGGAATATGTGTTATTATTTTGTACAGACCTTTTGGGGACATCCCGTAGATTGGGGGTCTCGTTTGAAAGATAAAAAATTTTATAAACGATACATAGAACCGTTGAAATCAGATAAAAATCGTTAGTGTAAATTTGTATACTTAACGCTTGATGTTAAATAGCTTTAGAGGAAATAAAGTCGTTTTACAAAGTTATTTAGATAAGAAAGCGTTAAAGACAATCTTCAACAAAATGAATGTCACTTTATGGAAATGCACAGCTACGTTTTTGAAATCGACGGCTTGCTTTGCAAGATTACAAGTTTCATAAACGATATACAGAGTCATTGAAACCAGATACAAATTGTTAATGTGAGTTTTCGAACTTCAAACTTGATGAAAAAACCTTTAGCAAATTAGAAGTTGTTTTAACCCAACTTATTCATTTAAGAAAGCGTTAAAGTCACTTTAATGCAATGTGCAACTACTCTTTTCTTGAGATTTGAGGTCTCGTTTGCAAGATTTCATATTTTACAAACTGTACATAGAGTCATTTTGCATAAGAAAGCGTTAAATACACTCTTAAATGAAATGAAACCCACTTTAACGCAATGTAGAGCTACTGTGGAGATCGAAGGTTTCTTCTGCAATAATGCAAGTTTTATGAACAGTATATCGTGTCATTGCAATCAGATAAAAATCGTTAGTGTACGTTTTCGCACTTCAAACTAGATATAAAATACTTTTCACGAAGTGGAAGTTGTTTTAACGAAATATAAAGTGACTTTTGAATCAGATGAAAGTCACTTTAATACGATACAAAGCTACTTTTTCGAGTTGATGTAAGTTATGATGCTTAACATTAGATATAAAATACTCCTAAAAGAAATAAAAGTCGTTTTAACAGAATTTATTTCCATAAGAAGGCGATAAATAGACTCTTCAACAAAATGGAGGCCACTTTAACCAAATGTAGAGCTGTTTTATCGATTTAAGAAGTTTCTTTAGGAAGATTAGATTCATTTTAAACGATATATAGGGTCATTGAAAACAGATGAAAATCGTTAATCTAAGTTTTCGTACTACAACAATGTAAGATACTTTTAACAAAGTAGAAGTCGTTTTAACGCAATTTATTTCTATAAAAAAGCGTTAAATAACATTCTAACGAGATGAAAGACTTTAATGCAACATAGAGCTACTTTTTCGAGAATAGAAGACTATATGTAAAATACTCTCAAAGAAATAAAGATCGTAACGAAATATACTCGTATAAGGAAGCGTCAACGTGACGTTTTAATAACATTACAGTCACTTTGACGAATTTTACAGCTAAGATTGGATTATTTAGTCTAGATTTAAAGTTCTGTTAACGAAATGAAACGAAACATACTCATATAAGAAATATTTAACTGACGTTTTAACAAGATGAAGGTCACTATAGCGAACTGTATATCTATTTCGCGGGAACCGAAAATCTATTTTTTCGCATTTTGTATAATAATGTGCTATTTTACTAAATTGCGAAAAAATAGTATACACACTTCGTAAGAAAAGTAGTTTTACTAAACTTATATAGCTTTTTAAGTTACTCGCTCGTTTCGCTCGCTCGTACTCAATCGACCTATATTCGTTTAGTAAAACTTTACTTTTCTAAACCTGTTGTGTAATATACGGTACTCTTTCAAAATTACAGAATCCTAGACAGTTTCCAAAGTAACCAGTTTGGGGAGCGAATACAAAAAAGATTGTTAGAGTGTAAGCTTTAATACTATAAAGTAAATTAATGTTAAATATTCTTAACGATGTAAAGTAAAGTAAAATAAAGTGGCGTTTACGGGAGTCATTTTTACGAGACTAAAAGATCTTTTTAATGAGATCCCAAGTCCTTTAATCTAGATATGAAATTCTTGTAATTACTTATAAATCGTTGCAGTAGTTAACAAAATGTTGAATTGTTTTCAAGTGTACTGACTCCATAAAAATATTGGTATGTTTTATTAGACATGTGTTTGTCTGTCGGCATTTGACACTTAAAATATGATTTCAGTCTGACAGCAAAGGTTACTTTTACTATTTTTCTACGACCACCACTAAAATTAGGCCTTTTAGCACTAGCTTTTTTCACTAAAAGTGACGTTTTATAATTTAGCGTGTTTAAAATGAAATCAGCGGTCAAGGCCGTCTCTTTATTATGACATACATTATAACTGTCATAAATGCCAACCTTTGTTAAATCGACATTTATGGATTAATAACAGAAAATTTAAGGTCGTAGAAAAAATATTTTATCTACGACCACTACTAAAAGTAGGCCTTTTAGCGCTAGCTTGTTTCACTAAAAGTGACGTTTTATAGTTTACCGTGTTTAAAGAAATCAGCTGTTTACTTTTAGCACATGTGCTAAAAGTGAAGCGACGTTCAAAACTACAATTTCGAACTGCATGTGAAGTTGTAAAGCTATTCTAGTTGCTTCTTGCGTTACAGGTAAAGCGTTTTTGAAATAATTAAAGCGTTATGTAATGAATACAGTCATATGTGGAGTATCAATAATTACATTTCGTAACTCACCTTGACAGCACGGGCGTGGCCAAACAATCGCCACCGCGGCGTAGGCTACTATTCATTATGACATAAATTAAAAGCGTCGCAGATGCGAACCTTTCTTAAATCGATATTTATGGATTAATAACGGTAAAATTAAGGTCGTAGATAAAATATTGTATGCAACGCGTGCTAAAAGTCGTTTATACGCGAGACATGAAAATTATGAAACGAAGCCGAAGGCTGAGTTTCATAATTTTCATGTCTCGCGCATAAACGGCGACTTTTAGCACTTGTTGCATAAATAGCTAGTATGCAAACTCGTGCTAAAAGTGTTATTGCACTCGACATGTTATGAAACTCAACCTTCGGCTCGCTTCATAATTTTCATGTCTAGTGCATAAACCTCAACTTGTAGCACTTTTTGCATAAATAGCTATTATGTTCCGTTAGCAATTGAATACGATGCTATAACCCAAAACATATACTTCACAATAGGGAAAACAGAGTGATTAAAAAAGTACATTTACTTGCCTTTGAAATATGTGTGTGTGTACATTTTTAGGTGTCGCGATATTCTTTATTGTACTCGAATTAGCCAGAAGTGTCAATACTTAAACTGACAGAGCTAGCTAGTTTGAAAACAATTAAGAATATAGCGACACATAAAAACTTACAGATAAAAATATTTCAAAGGCTACTAGATGTAGTTCTTTTTTTAATTACTCTGTACTATACGTATATAATTTAGCCACTGTCTTCATCAAATCATTCTTCCAACAGACCTTAAAACGACTCAGTTTAAAAGCCACCTTAAAATCACGTTAGGAAAATAGGTAATATTATCTGAGTGCAAAGTTCCGCGGCACTCAAGTACACATTGTGTGGCAGCAATCCCGAGAAAGATAATCCAGGCGAGTTCTGCTTCGCTCCGGAGTTTCCAGATGCAACTTCAGGCTCGCACTAATTTAATACCGGAGCACATCTGCAATTATGGGCCTGTTTAATGGATGTAAATTGAATGCGGAAACTGGAATCTTTTCAGCGCGCCAACTAATTAAATAATTTCATTGGAACGCGACGCGTCGCAGGATTTTTAGCGCTTCGCCTGCTTCGCTGCCGCGAATTACGATATCCTTGCAGTCGCTTAATAATCCATTACGCTAATGGCCCATTATTTCGCGGCTGTTTGCCAGCTAAAAATCGGGAAAATTACTAGTTTACCAGTCGTTCTGGATGCTTGTGGGAGTTCCAAGTTAAAATTTGCTGTAACTAACTGGAGCCCTCTAAAAGCCGGAATTGGGTAGACTAATTTTTAATGAAACACAACACGTAAACAAGTTTAGAAGTAGTCACGCTGGTACAATAACTAGAGTCCTTCTATCGCAAGGTACTCTACCTCAGATATACGCATGGGCGTTAAAAATCACTTCAAACAGGGTGTACCATACAACTTCGAGCCCTTTACTTCTTGAGAGTTCAATCCAACAAAAACATATCTTGGCAACACAGATACTCAATACTTTTCTCTTTTTTCTCTATGCATCAGAAAAGTGAATGATGAAAGAACAAGTTTTCAACGACTCGTTTCTTATGCGCATTGCTTGAGACAGCAGAAGCTCGATAAAGCTATGAGTAGAAAGTTATACTGAAGAATCAAAACTCCGGGAAATAATTCCCATAAAGTAATTTCATATAAAAATTCTCATCGGCCTCTGTATTCAGTCATACGCTGTTTGACTTGTCACGTTACTTTTTTGCACCTTGCCTCTTGGCGAATATTTCCACCCTCATTTTAGTGGCTTGTCTATTATCATTCTAGCGCACTCGTTGTTGTAGGCAACGCCGGCTCTGTTATTTTTTTTAATTCATCGACCACACGGTTTGCTTGAGTCCGATTTACAAATTTTGTGGTAAGATTTCTCTAAGCGCCTGGTTTCTGGTGCAAATCTTAGATTTCTTTCTAGCCTTATGACTAGGCAGGAGCTTTAGGAACTGGTTGCTGACATTCTTTTTTGAACAAATTTCTGAATTACTAAGTTGCGACGTTAATATTCAGCATTTTTTCTATTTGTAAGTTTTTATCAAAATGTATGTAACAGAGAACTACGCAAAAAAGAGAATCAGTCTTTATTGCAATCAGATTACTGTGAATACTTTATAATTCATTGCACTTAGCTTATATACGCCCATTGGTGAATAAACACAATTTTCATCATTTTCCATCATTCTCTATCTTAGGATTCTAGTATGTAACCCTTTCCGAATATTTCGCATTGTCTATAACAAGGTGACATGACCAATACTATTTCAAGCACTCAATAACATCCTTGCCCTTAGATAACAATAGATTGCTCAAAAGGGCAAAAAACATTAACTCCAATACGAAAAGATCACGAGAAAGACCCTTCAAAAAATTGAGAGTGTAATAGACTTCACAAAATATTAGAACGAACATGTAATTAGAATCGATTATTGCATTTCAACGTCAAAAGTAATATTTAACAACAAAATAACAAGTACACAGAAGAAAATATTGGAACCAAGATGTAAACAGAACAAACAACAACCGATTGGTGAAAAGAGAAAAAACAAGGAACCCGAATAAGACACCAGATAACGTAAAAGACCGATCAAGAGATAGAGAGGGTACTGGACTGCAATATCAGAAGCAACATCAAGCAATAAACGAGAAAAGGCACACAAGCAAATACTGGAACCAATATGTGAACAGAATAGACGAGACACGGTTTATCAAAAAACCAAAACCTAAGAACAAAGGACCACGATAATTACCCCCTTCAAGAGTTGGAGGGAGTACTAGATTTCAACCTCAGAAGTAACATCAAACAACAAAATAGAAAAAAGAATATTGGAATTAACCTGTAAATAGAATAGATAACAACCCACTGCTCAAAAAGGAAAAAACCAATAACTCGAATGGGAGAAGAACACAAGAAAAATTTCCAAGAAATGGGAAGGGTACTGAGCTTCAACATCAGTAGCAACATCTAGCAGTAGGGGAAGAACGGCACAGAAGAAAATATTGGAAGCAAGATGTGAAGAGAATAGACAACAACCGATTGATTAAGAGAGCAAAAACCAGTAAGTAGAATGCTAAAAGATCACGAGAGAGACCCTTCAACGAATGAAGTAACAAAATAGACAACAAACGATTGGTCAGAAGGGCAACAACCAATTACTTGATTGCGAAAAAATTAGAAGGAATGCCCCTTAAAAGGTGGAGTAAGTATCGGACGTCGACCTCTTAAAAGTAGCATCGAACAATAAGAGGGAAAAGGCACAAAAAATATTGGAATCAACATATGAACAGAATATAGAACTGCTGATTGGCCAAAAGGGCAGAAACCAATAACTCGAATGAGAAAAAAACGAGAAAGAGAGATAGAGGAGGTACTAGACTTTACCGTGAGAAGTAACATCGAACATATAATAAAATGGAAAAACGTAGAAGAAAATTTTCGAACCAACATGTGAACAGAATAGAGACCAACCCTAAAGGGGAAGTAAGTAGGTACTGAACTTCAACCACTTAAAAGTAGCATCAAACAATAAAAGGAAAATGCTCAAAGGAAAATATTGGAATCAACGTATGAGCCGAAAATACAACAGCTGATTGATCAAAAGGGCAAAAACCCATAACTCAAATGGGAAAAGCCCTCAAGAGTTGAAGAAACTGCTAGACTTCACCGTCAGAAGTGACATCAAACAAATAATAAAATGGAAAAACGTAGAAGGAAATATCCTAACCAACATCTGAACAGAATACACAACTGTTTTATCAAAAAAGCAAAGCCAATAATTCGAATGGGAAAAGATCTCGAAAAGCTTTCCGAGTTGGAGACAGTACTGGAGTAGTACAGTAACATCAGAAGTAACATCGAATAACAGAAGAGAAAAGACACAAAAGACGAGACAACAACCAATTGGCAAGAAAGGTCAGAAATCATTAACTCGAATAGAAAAAGATTACCAGAAAGACCTTCGAAGAGATGTCATCATCATCATCAATGATTCTTTGTGTACATCACTCCACAAAAAGGTTTTAGAGATTATATTAACCGATTGGTTAAAAGGGCAGAAATCAATTATTCGAATGCAAAAACACAACAAAACAGACAGTTGAACACGCTACTGGACTTCAACATCAGAGGCATCATCAAACAATATTACTTTATATAAATCGGGTGAAATTAATGATAGATCAAATTATAGACCCAAGTTAACTACTGGGCATATTAAGAATCTCATAAAACTGCGTAGCAGCAAACAGTTTTACCTTACCTTGTCAGCTAGTATGCCAGAGAGCTAACATAATATATTTTGCAAAGGTCAGTATAACCAAATGTCTTCAATTCAACATGGCGTCCTCACAAGGAAGTGTATTGGGACCATTGTTATTTTTAATCTATGTTAACGACTTGCCTAATTCCATCTCAGTTTTCACTACTTTATTTGCAGACGATACGACCTTTGCAAACCACATACAAGATGTCAATCAATTACAAACCAACATTATTAACCAAGTCTCCGATTTGTTCAAAGCAAATAAGCTTTACTTAAACCAAAATAAAACTACAACTTTATTATTTTCAAATAAACAAAATATCTGTGAAACCGTAAAATTTTTAAACTTTACCTTGGATAGCAGACTAACTTGGCAAGCACACGTTAACAATATTTCAATTAAGTAATCAAGAACGATCTATGTAATTAGACTAATAACAAATCGAGTAAGCTTAGATGCTGCCATTACTGCGTACCACGCATTACTTCATTACACTCTCATAAATTGGGGTACCTCTACACATATTGAAAAAAAGTTTTATTGGGCAACAAAGCGCCTTGAAAGCGTTGACGGGGGCAAGTCAGGTAGACAATTGTGAACCATTGCTCAAAAAATTTTACATATTAACGCTACCTTCAGCAATACTATATTGTAATCTATTCCACATAAAAGAACAGTAGTGATTACACAAAAAAACTGCTATGCCCATGGTTGCGACAGCCGCAGTCGAGGCGATATACAAATTCCGCAGCAGAGCTGAACATCCATTAAACGAAATAATTTCGGAATAGGATTGCTTAATTCGCTCCCACCTTCCCACAATAAAAGATAAAGGACAGAGAAGAAAATATTGGAACCACCATGGGAAAATAATAGACAACAACCGATTAGTCAGTTATAAAGACAAAATGGCTAACTAGAATGGGAAAAGATCACGCAAAAGACCCTGAAGAGATGGAGAGACCTATCGAGTGAAGACCAAGAGCGGAATCTCATTAGGTCGTGAACCAGATTAAAAAATGCTACAAATAAAGTAAGAGAACTAGAATGAATGGCAAGAATGACAAAGTAAAGATGATGTTTTCCTTTAATTTTGAAAGTATCTCGAATTAAGTACAGGGGGATTTATAAGTATTGC
Source organism: Agriotes lineatus (assembly GCA_940337035.1). NCBI lineage: Eukaryota > Metazoa > Arthropoda > Insecta > Coleoptera > Elateridae > Agriotes > Agriotes lineatus. Next base: position 27,246 of record CALNHX010011754.1, read on the forward strand.
TATTATACTTGAGGATAGTTAGAGAAGATGAAATAAAACAACTTTTTATAATAAACTATACCTCAAAACATTACTAATAATCCCAACTAAATTTTAAACATTTAATTGCCTAAACTCATTGATGGTCACTGGTATGAATTGAGCATAAGTTCGCACAGCTGTAATACGATTGAATTTAAATAAAATGCAACAAAAATGAAAGAAAATGCAGTTTTTTGTTATTTCAATCACATTTGGTGCATTAGGTTAATGTACTCTCATCTGTTTGAGCCAATGTTATCAAGAGTTTGCACCAACCGCTAATTCGACTTTTTTCCCGTTAATCTTTAGTGCAATGTTATTTTACTGAGGTCAGAAGTCACCCATTTAATTTATTAACAATAATTATGAATCACCCTGTATATTTCATATCCAAATATTTTAAAAGCCATCAAAATGTGCAAATTTAAATAATGCCAAATAACAATAATGTATGTAAGTTAAGCCATCTATTCTTAACACCTAGAATCGTAGCATCAAAAAAGGTTCAACGTAGATTGTAGATCCTCCAATTCTTACTACAAAATTGCTTGAAATGACAAACTAGCAAATACAGGTAAATAAACTGCTCAAGTACAGGTCTAAAGAGTAGCTTCAGCACTGCGAAAACATTAAGTATATGTAGCCCTTGACCATAGCTTTCGATTGATACCCCATATGACCCATGTTGCCATTGAAAAATAAAGTGACCTTTGACATAGGTCGCCAACGGTTGACCTTTCGCCAAAACCAAATAGCGCATGAAGGTGCTCGGGACCTTAGCAACAACTTTGGCCCCTTTCAAAATTTCGATATCTGTAGCCGTTCGAAAGTTACAGGCGATCCAGACAGACACACGGACACACAGACAGACGGACGGACAAAACGTTCGCATAAGTACGCTGAAGCTACTAATAACCAACACGGAAACATGGCACACAATAATAGCACAAAATTTGCATAAAGTCGAAATTATTATTCAAAAAAATTTCCTTAACGTTAGCTAGCCTGTTTGGTAAATAAAAACCAAAAAAACTATATTAAAAAACTGCCCTTGCCAGGCACACGAAAATAAAGGACGAGTTTTTCTAACCGATTAGTACATTATTTATCCTGTAATTGGTGCATGATATTAAATAAAGTTGCAGTGCCTTCTAACGCCCTGGTACGCTCAAACCAGTTCTCGAAGAAACGGAAGAGAACCCCCGAAGGCCACCACTTATTATAAAAGCGCAGGAATTTTGCCAGCCTTTATTGTACACTCTAATTTTTAACAATCACAATGAACTCTTTGGTAAGTACAGCACTGCAACCCCCTTAATTATTTAATCAAAAATTGAGTAGGTTTTCGTAGCGTTTTTCGCCCTGGTCGTGGCCGCCGCCCACGCAGGGTTCCTGGGAGCACCCCTTACTACTGGAATTGTCAGCACGAGACTCGTCGCTGCTCCCAGGTTCGTAGCTCCCGCCCCCGTGCTTAGAGCGAGTTACCTTGCCGCCCCCGCCGTCGTGAGCACACGCACTGTTATCACCAAGCCGGTATTAGCTCCCTTGGCTGCATCCCTAGCAGCCCCCCTAGCCACCACCCTGCTGCGTACTGCAATCTGGTAAAGAGAGTGATATAAGCGTTGTAACTGCTGTTTGGAATAAAGTATTATAAATTATAAGCGAGAACGTTTTTATTTTCTAAATATAGAGTAGATGGAGTACATTTCAGTATCTACAATCTACACCTACAGCATGTCGACCTATTATACAGATATGGGCAGGTTTTTTGAAAGTGAGGCATATTTGTTAATCGAAATGTGTGAGAGTACAAGGAAGTCTGTGGTATCCTGGAATCTGTTCTGTTGACAAAGTATCCGTAGGTGTACCGTCGTTATTTTGCTGTTCTGGACACAGTTAGTTGAGTTGCTTAAAATATGGGCAATGGCATTAGAGTAATACAATTATTTTATTATTTTTGACTTTCTTCTGTCGAACTAGTATATTGCTGGACACGTCTTTAGATTACCTATAGGTTACATTTTTCCAGTGAAATTTTCTAATGACACAAGTGGCCAAGAAGTTTTTTTTAATAAACTAACGCCCACTTTAGTCTAATTTTTAAGAAATTGACTATGTGGCCAAGTCTCTGTTCTGTATTTCTTTATCTAATAATGGCAAATCAATATTATTGCAAGTTTCTTGACTGAGATTTATTGCATTTTAAATTATCATGTGATGTTTGCGCCCAAGAAGAAAGGTAGAGATTTGATTTTAGTTCTGCTTGTCGTCTGGGCCTGTTAATGCGCGACACCGTCGGCTCTTGCCTCTCAGTCCCGAATACGATCTAATGCTGAAAGGCTGCTTGGCGGAAATGGAGATTTATGCCGGCTTACGCCGTTGGTTTAAGTTACGTGTTCTGATATTTTTGTTACTGTGACCTAAGGAGGCCGAAGTAGATAAGAAAAGGTACTGACAGACAAAAAAGCAAGAATTGTGTTAAACGGCATGGCCAAATTTGTTGGTGTTAACAAATTCTGCCGTAGTGGCGTTGTTGGTTGTTAACCGCACCTTCGTAAG
>CALNHX010011755.1:0-29824 GCA_940337035.1 Agriotes lineatus
GTATTATAGTGGTTAGGGGAAAAACACAGTGCAAATTGTGGATTTTCCAACTGTTGTAAATAATAATCCTAGTGAATGATTTAATCTTTACAATGAATAGTTTATTACTGCTCTGTAGTCTTAGGTAGGTGCTATGACCTGCAAGGATGGGTTCAGCTCTTGTTAAGCTTTACTGCAATACAAGACAGTAATTTGTCGGTATTTATTCAGAAACTATGTCTAGAACTAGGACAAATCCATCGAAATATGTATTTTCAGTTGTCTTTCGTTTAGGCTATATGCTTAAAAATAGAACAAAAACAGGCGTTCATTCCTAAAAATGACATTAGTGTAGAAAACTCCTTATAGCTTTCATTTTCTTGACGTTTACAAATTAAATGTAACATTTTTGATATAATTTAAAGCTTTTCATGATACAATACTGTATACTGTTGTAACCTGTTAAACAGAGGAATGATAAGTCATCTTTAACCGGCCGGAGGCCATTATTTAAGGGCCGCCGGCCGTTTAAAATCACGTGATAGAAATTAAATTTATTACCAAAAAGCAGTAGGCTAGCGCGTGTGCGATCTAAGTAATTAGACATATGCAATCACAGTACAATATTAGCGCAAGTGTTACCTAGGAGAGATAAACAAATTAGTTGCAGAAGCGTCATTTTCGTTTTTTATGATTATTGCAAGCAGTAATTATGAATGAGAAGAGATTTTGAAATTCCTGCTGAATAATAGAAGACGCATCTATAGCAAGCATTAATTTGCTACCCACGAAAACTAAAGAGCGTTATGAGAAAGAATATGAAGATTTTGTTACATGGCGAAAAAGTAAAAATGTGAATTGTGTTAATGAAGCTGTATTACTAGCGTATGTTAAAAGAAAATCAGAGGTCTATTCTCCCAACTCCATGTGGACTAAGATTTCAATGCTGAAGCTGGTTTAAAAGTTTTCGAAAACATTGATATTTCGAGATTTGGCAAGCTTTTCTTGTTCTGAGGCGAACGAGTAATGATTATAAACCGAAAAAGGCGAAGATATTAAGTGAAGAACAAATGACTAAGTTCTTGTTGGAGGCAGATGATCAAAGAGGTTGCTTGAAAAGGTAATATTAATCTTGAATCTTTGGTGCTTGTAGGCGTAATGAACTTTACGTCACTAACCCTGGACAATTTCGAAGATACTAGCCAGCATGTTCTTATACACTAAGTGCACCAAAAACAAGAAAAGTAGATCATTTGTCATTCCAAAGGAAGACATTCCTTTCAATGCATATGGATGTACAAAAAATACGCTGATCTACGTCCCGTGAACCTGGAAACTCGACGATTTTTTACTGGATACAGAAACGGCAAATGTGTTAAGCAAGTTGTGGGCTATCATACCATGGGAATGTGCAAAGAAAATTGCAATGTACTTGAAATTGGAGAATCCTGAACTCTATACAGGGCATTCATTCCGGAGGTCTTCAGCTACCATGCTAGTTGAAAATGGTGGTAACCTGCTGTCCGTGAAGGAAATTGGTGGTTGGGACTCCTCCTCAGTGGCAGAGACGTACATTGAAAAGTCGGTCTCAAAGCGAATGAAAATTACAAACAACTGTATAAGCCTCAAAACACCAAAGCTATGTCATCTTCAAGTACAACAGCGAGTACCATGGCAAGTAGCATAGCGAGTCTCCTCTAGACGGATTGCAGATTTAGCGTAACAGCGGCTGCGAATTTAATTTCCATATACATTACCATGAAAAATAAATAATGAATACCTATATGGTCTAAAACTACAACACACAGAAATTATAGGAAGCGAACTACCCTATGAAAATGGGGACTATCCACCCATGAAATGGATTAACTTACTTCGGAAAGAAGAGGCTATAATCTTATTGATTGGAATGCCTTTATTATTATTATTATATGGTCTTGTAATTATAAAATTCAATAAATTATTTTCTAAAAATTGTAACAGTATTGTATCTGAAAACTATAAACAACACGCGGCCAATACCGCAAATAACAGCTTGGTTGATTATAAGCCTCGGCTAACGCCTCGGCTTACAAACTTCAACCACAGCTGTTATTTGCTCTGTATCGGCCTTGTACCGTTAATAACTATAACAGGGTTACCTTACAACATTTACAGCCAGTCTTATAAAGGTCACTAATCTGACGTTAACTTTAATTCGCTGTAAAATAAACAAAAGTGCATCAAAATTTGTTACTAATGACTATTTCCCACATCTCTTATTATCCAATGAAAAGCCATGCTTTTTCAAAATTCAACCATCGTGTGTTTTATAGTGGCAAAAAATCGAAATTTTCCCTTGGATTTTGTCAGTTTCTTTTGCCACTTGCATCCACGGCAACCACCAAATATGTTGTTTTAATCAAGGTGGTATTTAAGAAACGTCATTTAAACTGTCATTGCGCATCAGTATAAATGTCAAAATGAACCGATATTTGGGAAATAGTCTACAAATGTATTTTGGGTTCATGATTTTGCTCGGCAAATGTTTTACTCAGGATTTGTTGTTTTTTGGCAATGCCTCTCGACAAACTAACTTTGACAAATTCCCTCGCCTTCGGCTCGGGAATTTGATCAAGTTAGTTTGTCTTGTGACATTGCCAAAACAAAATACTTTCGTAAAACATTTTTACCGGCAAAAGCATTTGCCCTTGATACATTATTACTGAATAACATGTCATAAGCACTAACGTCTTGATGCGCGTTTGTTTATTTAAACAGCGAATTAAAGTTAACGTCAGATTAGTGCCCTTTATAAGACTGGCTGTTAGATGTTAATTTCTGAATTACATTATAATTTAAATTCTGTTCAGACGAGAAGTACTAGGTACTACAAAAAATAAATATCGCAATTAATAATAAAATCAAACCCAAAATCATTTAGCTCAAGTTGTAATAATTTTAAAATTATCATTCTGCTTACCAGAATGAACTTTCACTCATAATACCATACGTAGTCACGTTATGTTTCGCTATTTTTGAGATGTTATCACGAATGTCGCACCAGTACACAGGCCAGTATATTCGCTAATATTTTTTTCATTGGATAAGAAAAGTCAAATTCTGAATTTTCATTGGTCACTTTTTGACAGGTGAATTGAATAGTCATTTATATTTTTCAATTGTGTTTTCGTATTTAGAAAAAAATAATACAATAAGCCTTTTAGGCTGCAGTGTCTAGCAGAACTATGGTAGTATTTTATTTGCTTATTAATTAGAAAGTGTCAGAAATAATTATTTACTAAACAATTAACAACTTCGGTTGCCTGCAAAACAAAATTGCAAGCTACACCTGCCTTTTCAATACCTCTATCCTATGAACATTTCAAATGTCATTTTGACATTTTTCTAACTATAGAAATTAAAAGTAACTATAACAAAATACGTATTTACATTACGAGTGCGGTAAGTGGTAGGTTGCATTTTACAACGCGAGGTTTTAATTTTTTTAGCACGTCGCAAACGGGATGCTTTAATAAAACCGAGCGCTGTAATAGTTATTAACGACATAAGGCCTTTAGATGCGATAACGGCCGTACGTCGTTGAATATTTTTCATAACACCTACAAAAGTTGACATTTGAGAGCAATTTAAATGAAAAAGTTAAATAGTATTAGTAACGGGTGTTAGAAAACTCGTCTTATCAGAGTCACTTATGGAAAAAATTACATTTGGCAATACTGAAATGTATTGTTGGTGACACTGTAAGTCTATGCCAAATTCGATGTTAGTAGGTTAGGTTTTGCGTCAGTTTTGACATAGACTGAGGCAAAACCTAACCTGCTAACTTCAAATTTGACATAGACTTATAGTGTCGTCAACTATACATTTCAGTATTGCCAATGTTAACATATTACTGTTCTGTTATTTCTTAACGACCTAGGCTGTTAAATGTATAACAGCCATGGCTGTTATGGAGAAATTTTCAGTCAGGTCAACAGTTCTGTTATTGACAAATAACAAGTAGCTATTATGAAAAATACTTTTTTGGCCTACATATTTTTTTTAACATTTTCTAGAAATTCAAGATTTTGCTTTCGAATATCAAAACCAGCGTTGCCATCAAGCAAGCTGACTTTCGTAAATATTCTAGTTGACACTTTGAAAAGTCAACAATCAAAGTGGTCAATACCTTTTTTTGTTATTTCCCCAAAACTCAACGAGGAATTACTTAACTAGCGTTTCTGCATGTGCATATATCCGATTTTTTAAGGATCTCTGAAAGCTAAAACATTTCTAGTTATTTTGCCGCACCGGGATGTTCAGACACACTGACATAAGTGTAAAATCGTAGTTACGGTGGACGTCAAGCATGTAAGAATGTGTTGTTTACATGTCAGAAGGCCAAAATAGTAGTTTTTATACCAAGGCACTGAAATTTAGCTTTTTATCACGAATGTGGCCGTTGGGCCAAGGCAAATAAACCACAGGAGGGGTAAAAGGGAACTTCAGTGCCGAGGGGTACATTATGTTTTTTCTGAAATCGAGAAATTGCGAAATTACAATATTTTAACCAACTTTTGTAGGTTATGTTGACGTTTATCTATCGCACCGCCGCGCCGGCACGGCGCCGCCTACTACTTTACTGCCGAATTCTCGTATTTTGATGACGATTTCGACGTTCTTCGCTGCCGATTTCAAAAAATGTTTTTTTATATAGTCTGTTCAATAAACATAAAAACACAAAGTGGCCTTTGATTTCCAAAATTTCATGAGTGTACTTCTAAACTTCATCTTTGTCTAGGAATGTACTTCCAAAAAGTTACTAAAACAAATAGGTTAAGGTTGTGACATTGAATTCCCATCTGTCATAAATTTTATAATTAACTACTTTTAAGGATATTACACAGATACTGTGTTGAATACTTTTGACGTAACGTTTATTAATATGTATTTTTATTACAATTTATATAATTTAAGGTGGGAATTTCTAGATAAATATCTACTTTGACAGTGACAATGAGAAATATTAATTGTCATTTTTAAATTAAACTCTGCCTGTAAACAGGTGTGGAAACCTTGCAAAACAAAATAAAGAATCCCTAGCCCAAAAATTATATGCAGATGCCAACTTAAAAAAATTAAATGTTTTTGTGTTTACTGAATGCCCTATAGAAGAGACAGGCCGGGTGTCTTAAAAGAATTACATCTATAGTACGTTTTTTTCCTATAAAAATTTTCAAGGTCAAGATAAAATTGGCAAAACTGCTTTTTTAAAATTATTAGAAAATTTATTTTCGCCAGGTTTTTCTGTAAACGACTTGTGTCATTTTGACATTTAAAATTAAATTGTCAGTTTTTCTTTTTTGAAACTGAATACGCGTAAAAAACGGAATCTTTTAAAATTAAATGTAGTGAAGTGTGCAGAGGCACTGTTGGATCTGCATCTTAACACAGCAGAAGAAGACGTTTACGAAAGATTAGCAAGAGCTTTTGATGTACATAGAACTTGAATGCCAGATTTTAAATTTCCCACCAATTTTTAGTTCTATAAAGTTACTAAAACAAATTTTGCCCACATACATTTTTTAAAGGAATCCAAGTTATGCCAACATAAACCCTAAATTCTTTGACCTTGAAAATTTTTATAGGAAAAAAACGTACTTTAGTAAGTTTTGAATTTTGATTGAATGTAAATTTTTATTTGCCTCAGATTGTTATTGGTATTGCATTATGGGAAATTCAAAGCATACGCATACTAGATGTAAATCATTTTAAGACACCCGGTACTTATGACACGTACAATTTTAGTTTTCCAGTGGCTCAGTGGTTAAATTAGCCAAAAACATATATATTTTGTATGCTGTAGGCTCTTCCACCTCGCTGTGGATACGCTACTGTACGTAGTTAGATATTTTGTTATAAAATTTAACGCTTCACGGATAATAATATTACCATGTTTAAAAACTTTAAAATACTCATAACGCCATAACCATTTTAAAAGGCAAATGACGAAGTGTAAAACAGCGTTTTATGTTCCAAATACTTGGGAATCTTTTGGTGTAGTGATTATACCATTAATTTGTTATAGTTGTGCAATTGCATAGAATTAATAACTTCTCGGTTTAATGTGTTTTTAAGGATCTTAAAACTACAATTAAAATACCTAATAACTTATTGTGATTATAACTTATAGTACTGAATCTAATATTTGCTTGTTAATAGCTTTCAAGAGATGTACTGAAAAATGAAGCTGTTGTATTTGTCTACTAAAGCATTCAAACCAACAATGCATTTAAATATTAAAGTGCTTGGCGCCAAAAACGCGCATGTGTTCGCACTACAGGAAGTACAACAGTAAGCCACCATCATGTGACTCAAATTACCTCTAGAAGCAAAAATATTGAAGACAACATGTATGATTTTAAGTATGTAGTGATTAGATTAATCTGTTTTTCAATATTGAAAAGTTCTAGGAAACCGTACAATAAACACCAATAGTTTAACCCCGTTCATCCAAAGGGGTAAAGAGGCAGCAAAGTGACGTCACGATAGCCACAACGCTTATTGACGGGTTCAAATTTACCGCAAAAAGTCGCACCAATCAAAGCGCGCCGTTGAACCTCACTCCTGCTGAAAATTTCTTATCGTCATATGACCAATTCGTCTGGGTGCTGTGTAGGCCATATTTGCCAGTGGGTTCGCTCGTTTAGTGGAGTGCTGTGCGTTTATTAGCTCGTTCGGACCTGTAAATACTCCACATACTTAGCAAAAATGGTGTTACCCGAAGAAAACCCCATCTACGGCCCCTTCTTTGGAGTTATGGGCGCCGCGGCAGCGATTATTTTCAGCGGTAAGTGAATTTTCGGGAACACAACTTGCCGCTTACAGTATCGATTAGTCAGATGACTTGACTCGATTTTGCCCAATTTCTGCCGACACTGGTGGCCCGAGGAGCCCTAGGAAGCGAGGCCGTCGTGCCGAGGACCTTCGCCGCGAATTTTCGGGAATTTCGGGGCTTCGAGCGCATTTAGAGTGGTTTGTAATCATGGGCGTAGCGCCAATTGTATGCCAACTGCACACATATTTTACGTGTCCAACTGACTAAAGGCGATTTTGCGAGTCGCCCGTAGGGCTGATCCTGGCCACGGTTTTCAAATTCTCCAGAAACGGCTTATTGCTCCTGAACGTGACCCACTTTGAGTGGTTAGGTCACATGCTTTGACAGACCCGCCCGATTGTGTTGTATCAGTCTTTATCGGCGTGTTAATCGCCTTAATCGATTAAGTACTCGTTTTGGAGACGATTGTAATTTAATAAATCCATTATGGCCCAAAATCCAATTGGCGGAGACCATTCTTTCAACGTCTGATCTCCAAGACTACGTTGAAAGGGTGGTCTCGCTGGAATCGCAACACCCTTGGACTCGTCGACGTTCTGCGAAATTGTTTTACTAGAATTTTGAATAATTAGTGGGATTTACGGCCGATTTACGTAACGTGTTCATTACTAACCCAACAGGTTCTTCCCTGAGTATTCAAAGTGGTGCATTTGTCCCAAACCGCAAAACTGTAAAAGTTAGTGTAGGTAATATACAAGGGGCTGCAAAATTCGGGTTATTTTGACAGAAAACGATCGCACAGGTGGGTGTAACCCAACGAACATGTGACTACAAGGCCAACTATACTATACCAAACGGTTTTCAAAAATATTCATTTAGCAGCCGTTGATAATTGATTTTTGACTTTTAAATTGAGTAAAATACATTTTAACAATTTAAAAAAGCATTTGTATTAATAAAAATTATAATTATATACCTTAGGTAATATGATTTTGAACTCGTGTAATATGATTTTGATCTCGTGATCTAAATGGGGACCTGCATACATACTACTATTCAAATCGACTCGAAAGTCCTATAGAAAAATTATGGATTCAGTAATTGTCGGTTTAAAAATTGTTAGGTAATATATTTGTGTGAATTTGTTGAATTAGTCTCGTGATTTGCGGATAGGGTGTTGTCCTCGCCAAACTCGTGCAATTACGTATTTATTATTGGGGGCGGAGATATTGAGGTTACCTGCGTGGTTTATCACTAGTATGGTCGAGTATTTAACTTCAAAGGATTACAACGAAGCTCAGTAGATATTTATCTGATACACCAGGCACGTGATTTGAAAACATCACGAACACCTTCAAAAGTACCTATTTCAATTCGAGTGGTTACTAGACAACTTTATATGTATATGTAACATGTTACAGAGCTTGAAGATCTGTATTAATATAAATATAAATACTTTAAAATGTATTATTTATTCTTATTTGACGATGGAAGAGAAAGCTTATTGAAAACATCACATGTATGTGCTGAATGTGATTCATGTCCTTCGTGTAATTACCTACTGGGATTTATCCAGGCATGGAATTTGATGACGTCCCTCCATTCATACGTAGCTTATGTCTAATTTTTGTATACTAAACTACATTAGTGTCACTAAACGTTAACGCTCATTAAATACTGGGAATGCATCTTGTTCTTTGAAGTACTTTCGCTTCGTGTTGGCAAACGGTTTTTAAATTAGTATGCTGTAGGCCTGTAACCTGTAAGGAGTTCAGTAAACAATAAAAGGTTGTGAATGGCCAACCAATCGTCAACAAATTAGAAGAAAATTTGAATGACCCACGATATTGTCATTGCGATATCGAAGAGCAAATCAAAAACTTATTTGCCCGTTGTTTTTAGCTTTTTCAAATGTTTTCAGGGGTTAAAAATGTGGCCGCGTTCTTTGATGAAATTCCCGAAGTGTCTCAGGTAAAAGAATATAATAAATTTGTGTAGAAGGCGCTCCGGAAAAGTCTGGTAGAAGCATTAGCTTGATTACTTTCATTCACATACACGTGCTTTAATTTTATATATCGGAAGATGACGTGGTAAAAATAAAAGATAATAAAAGAAGCGTTAAAATGAAAAGAGGTAATATTGTTTCTTATTTTACAAATTGTAATTTTGTATAATTCTATTTTATCTCGAGACTGATTATTTCTGTGCTATTGTAAATTAAATAGTTTACAAGGGAAGATATCTCTGATCGAATAACTGTAAAACCAACTTACTCATTTGATGTCGAAGTAAGTTGGTGTGTCTGAAGAAGAAAAACAGTGACTCCTACGTGTAAAATTCCCCCGCACATTGCCCAGACCTCATAATACAGATTACTCGTGTAGGAATTTTTAGCAGGATGGCAATCATCCTGCAAAATACTGGATTAATATTGTAAACAACAAAATAACGAATAATTAGCATTAAACCTTAACTGTTGCCGAATTTAATGTTTCCATTTATTTGACATACCTAAAAGAAATTTGAAATATTTAAAATACACTTATTTTCAAAAAAAAAATCACTGTAAGGTAACTATTCGGCAACGCTTGGAAAGGCAGACAAGTTTCAGCTTTTTGCACTTTATTGTCATTGCCTCCTACCATTTTAAATCAGTATGACGGTAATAACTAAATTATTATGACGGTAATAACTAAATTATTTCGAGTGGTTATTATGTCAATAATGCTGTTATAAAGTAATTTGTTTATCAATGTGATTGATTAATTTACTCGGCGAGTTTTTAAATGTGTTTTATGTAGTACATCATCACTCCTGTTAGAAATAAACCCACTGAATTAATAAAATGTGAAAATATTTCATCGTGTCTGTTTGAAAGTTACACCTATATCTGACCACAGGGAGTGAAAGATCGTAGTTTTATAGAAAAAAGCTGCTCATCAAAATTAATCGAATTAAAATAACGTCTAAAGTGGAGTTAAGGCAAGAAACTTGCATATTGTTACGGCGTCTCTTTCATAATGTGTGGGAAATAAATATAAATGTGTTTCAATACTTAAAACCTACATACAGCTTTATTAATTATTTAATTAATAAAATAATAAATCGTTATTTATCGTTTCATATTTCAACACTTACATGTGTATATACAGGGTGGTCGTGTTATTTTGACACCCATCTATAGGGGTTATTATTAGAGCTAGGAAAAACTTCACATATAGGAATTGTAGAATTTTATACAAACCACTAGAATCTGCAGAAAAAGGCCAATAACCATCAGAAAGTACTAAAATGACACCAATATCGGTTTTTAATTTTTTAATACTTTGAGAACTCGCTTTCCCGATTCCAAATACTACGAATATGTAGGCAATTGCGCAAACATTTTTGAAATATTCTTATTTAAATGGAAATTATTAAATATCTAGGTTGCAAAGACAATGCATACTAATAACGTTAAAGAGTATTCGATCCAGCTTGAGAAATCAATTGTCGAGCATTGAATATGCAAAAGCAAGAAAAATTGGACGTACATACAGCGTGTTCCACTTGAGAGTGTAACAGCCTTATGTCTTTTTTAGTGTTTACCTGATCTTAACCAACTCTTCAAAGATAAAAAAGAAAGAAACCATTGGCCCCCTTCAAATACAAAGCCACCTGCGATAGCAAAATATGTAAATAGAAAAAAAATCTAAAATAATAATATTTCAGGTACCTGGTATTCCGCATGGCTAAACCTTGTACGTAACAAACAAAAATCATATTAGCAATTTTTTATCAGAAAAACCGAGCAGTAAAGTGTCCATAAGTTTAATCAAAATTATTTTAATTGGTTAGAAACTAATATTTAAAATGGTTATTTACTTCTAATTTCTGAAAAAAAATGTTCCTACAATTAAAATTCAATTCAAAATGAAAGTATTGTTTTATTTCTTTCAATCTTTTTTCATTTTGATCAAACTTCGTATTCAAGTTTTTTGGGCAATTCTGGCCCACTTTTAATAGTGAAATTGTTCCATAAATATGCCTAATATGATTTTTAGATTTTTAAATTGATTTTGGGTCAATGGTTTTTTGGTCACGAGTAGACCATACTGTGTTCTATCGTTGAGAAAATTTTCTTGAAATCCGATAAAAACTAAAAAAGATAATACACACTTAAGTGGGTCACACTGTAAGTAGTCCCTTTATTTATTTTTTTTTAATAATAAAAATGCAGGTAAAGATTGAATACATATTTTAAAAACAATTTCACCTAATGTCCGTATATTATACACACCGTGCCATGAAAAAAATGAATTAGAGTAGCCCTTATTAAAGTCTGTGCATCACCTACACATCCACGTGCTTTCCCGCAAATAACCTCAGTGGTCTCCTGGCTAATGTTCATGTTGTGATTACACTTTTAGCATGTCAATAATAAATATATCTGCTCCGGATCGATACCATGTCCCGCTCCAATAATTTGTTTTTTCGATCACTCAATATTTAGAATCGGGAAAACGAGCTTTACAGATATTTTTGAAAAAATAGATAATTTTTAAAACAACCGTTGATGGTGCAGTATTTTGTGATGCTAATTTGCTTTCTGTGGTTCGGGCCAAACCTTACAACTTAGTATTGGAGGTTTTTTTTTCTATCTTGAGTGAAAACCCCATATATGGATGTCAAAATGTACACAAACACTCTCTTATAATACCTCTGGTATGAGTTTTTTTAACTAGCGCCTTGATTAATATACGGGGGTACTACGTAGTTCAAACTAGTAAAAAAGATAATTGAATATAAGTAAAGCATTTTTGAATGGTATGTGCAGTTTTTCCTGTATCATAATGTAATAGTGTTCGAAACATTATGTTATTACAAAATATAATGAAAGGCAAATTACTGTGACTAAAACATCAATCCTGTTAAAATTCACGTTATCCTCTACGTCTTGAAAATGTTGTTAGTTAACGAATAATGGTAGTTTTTAAACTTTTAATTTTTATCTCTCATATAACAAATCGATTTTGTTATATAATTGCAAGTATACTTATACTGCTAAATGTTGTCTTAGCAATTATCATTATGGTGAAGACTATTTACTTGATTTGATTTAAAAGCAATTTTATGGGCACGACTCACTTGTTTTTAATTTGAATTTCGTTGTACAATATCGGTTAAGTAGCTGTGGTGATACTACGCAAAAACAGACAATTTCGTTTTGATAAGAAAGGTCAATCCAGGCGTTTCAAAATACATCATGTGTTAAAAATCGTTTCGGTTTACAACTAGGTGCAAGCTCAAACTTAGCTGAAGCATGTTTTTCACATATTTTTAAATTATTCCACCACCGACATATTTGTTAAAGAATCGGATAAGTGATTAGAAACAGTTATGTTCAAGTACATTCCTGCTATGTATGGGATAGGATTATTTAAAAAGGATTCAGGCATAATGTGTTGTTTTGCTGTAATTATTTCCTTTATTTCTGGCATTTGCCGTTTTAGGAAACGATAAATAAAGATAGAACGCTTGATTCTTGGTAGATCTTTGACCATATGATATTAGCAGTTGGTGTTTGAGGTATCGGAGCATGAAGAAACGATTAATCAAGTATATATGTTCAACAAATAAACATACAAATAGTTGTGAGCGAAAGTAATTAGTCATTTAGTTTCTAACTTTGCGCACTCAAATGCGAGCGGAAAGGGACCGCTTTCTGCACGTAGTGATCATAATATGATTAGCTAAAACTGATGGTCAATTTTTTTTGACAAATTTCAAAATTTCTTACAGAATATATTTTGTAGTAAAGGCCTTTCCGCACTGATATTACAATATACTATTCGATATGCATTTTTATTGATACAGTGGAGATCTGAAATGTAACATTCAGTTATGAAAGTTGAAATTTTGTAATTCTACAGATTTGACATGTTTTTCTGGTATTCTAAAGTAGCTTTTGCTGTGTATATGTGCAGTAAAATAGTCTGGGGGATGCTATAGATGTATAGACTAATAAATTAATGAACATCACCTGTTTTTCGAAATTGAGATTGTATATTAAGTAGAAACATAACTTTTCAAATAAATCCAACTCGTGTCGAGATACAGAATTGAAAACAATGGCACCAATAGTGATATTGCTATCATAAGGACAATAGTTTATCAGCAATTTAATCAATATGACGCCAAAAATTTTCCGCTAATTTGAAAAGTTGCAATTTTATCATATTGTATATGTGGGAGCGGGAAATAAGTCACTTGAAGCAACAATTTTGTATCAGATTGAAGCACTCTTGATTCAGTAAAATTATGATCTATGAGGCTATTGTTTTTAGCAACAAATGATGGCAGGAAATATGTTGTATTAAAGTAAATTTGTGGGATTGCTATCCTTGTCAAAAGACTAGAACGAGTAGATAAGTTAGATCTAGTATTTGTCATCTACCAAAGTAACTCACCGCCCATGCAAGTCACCGGAAGTAGTAATAATGATATTTGTAACACAGAAAGCGTTCCAAGCAGTTTTCAAACCAAACTTAGTGTGGTACCCATTTGTTTTGTATTTAACCATGATATCATGAATAATCATAATAAAGAGAGATAACTTCAACATTATTCCCATATTGTTCAGGGTGGTCAAAACGACAATTGTTTAAAATGTACACAATTGTGGTGACATTATTATAACTGTATTTTTCGTTATGCATTGGCACTTTGATAAAGTTTGTAACCATGTTCTTCCATAATCCCCTATTCCATGGTCTCGTCGACCCATTTCTCTCGGTTCAACTAGAACGACGACCCATAATAATATTAACGTGTCCTGAAATACTTTCCCGGTGTAATCACGAAGCATGGCAGACGTTTTGTTTAGTTGAACAGTCGCTTCTTTTTTTGGAGTAGGGCCAGGACAGTACTCGGTGGTTTATTTTTGTTGTTCAGCACGTTGGTATCCACCATGAACTTCGACGATACGAGTAGTAGCGCGATGACTAATCTGTTTGGGTTTTACCATTTGAAGGTCGAGAGCCTCTTGGAAAGGAGATAGTTTTTCCACTTTCCAAAGAAATTTTATTAGATCTGATTTTCTTCAAACAATGGAGGGTTTAGATAAGCCAAAGATTAGGACAGGAGGTGTATTGTGTGATAAGGAGTAGAGAGTCCACTTGATACTGGTTTTTGATAATTGTAATTGAATCATCAATTTAACTGCATCATAGCGTTTTTTTGCATACGCCTTGTCGCATTTTATTTGTTTAAATAATTTTCCTATAAGAGAAATTGTGTTTTAATCTACGCTTTGCTTTTATACCTTTTGGCAAGGTCAATTAAAAATTAGCAGAAATGAAATTGTTTAATCTACTGTACTGGTGTTGGCTATCGAATGTCGTCGAGTTTAAGTAGCAAATTGTTGAACCTGTTACAAAATGAGAAAAATATTCAGTATCTTTGTTTCCTTAGTTATTGATTTTGTAACTCCTTCCTACAAGGTTATGCGACACAGTGGATGGAATAAAGGGAAAGAACGAGGCACTGTAAAAATATTATCATCCAAGATTTACCAAAGCTATTAACTGTTTTTGACGATTCGTGAATTATCCAAGTAGAACTATAACTGAAAGAAATTTTCCAAGATCGCAATGAACCAGGTTTATATGTTGATATATTAATATTTTTTCCCACTCGTTAAATTAACTAAACACGTTTTATTTGTATTATTTATGAGCCAATACATATTGGAATAATAGAACTCTTATAAATTTCCGCTTGACTTTAGACCGTATCTAATCTAATCTTAATGTGCCAATGATTGATTTATCGTCAAATTTTAGCAAAGTTACAAATATGGCGCGTATATTTTCTGCAAATGTACTGGTGCTGATTGCCTTGCGTACATAGTCTTCCATAACACTGGAATAATTAAATTTGCCAATGTAATTAGGTTTTCTACACATTTTTAAGGTAGCAAAATGAACATTAGATGGTTTAGTCTACATATTAACATTTGCCTGCTAATTATTATATAAAATTACGGGACGTTGCTGTGGCGCCGCCGTATGACGAATTTTTGTTGTTTAGAACGTTACTGTTAATTGAAGCACCTATGACGTCAGTCATTCTATCTTTCATTATCATTGCGAATGCACAAAGATTACATTTGCCCAAAAGCGTTTTGGTAGTTGCGCACTTCGATCTAAATTGAGAGTACTCATTGCTGCGAATTATTCTTAATGGCCTACGGCATTTGCGAGTTTTTCCTTATTTCAATAGCGGAACAGTACTCAGGGATGACGAAATTGCCTGCCTAATGAACTTGAAACAATTACTGATTGCATACAGAGAATTCTTTACATTCATTAACAGTATTAGTAATCACTTCCACGTTGAGCTTAAATACTAGTGAAAGTTTACATGATAAAAGAAGTAAATAAGCATAACCCCCGTGTGAAGCAGAAGAGGCGTCATTTTAAAAGCTTATTTTTCATTGTCTTTTTTCGTACTCCTAATATAGACTGAAAGCCTGTTAGTAACCACAGAAATTCTACTTCATTTTTTGCTGCACTTCCTTTCATTGCTTTTAGTGTCGCACCAAATTGTTGAAGAAGTGACGTGACACATTCATTTTATCCATTTATAGCTGGTCATAGTCGTTGAGTTTTTGCTCAACTTTTTCGTAATGCTTGTGTAATGTTATCTGGACTTTGTATTATTCTGGAAATAAATGACTTGTATAAAAATTTACAATAATTTAGATGGTCAATCAGCTACAAGAAACGCAAATTTTTCAAAAAAATGAGCCGATAAAAGAAGTCAAATTGTCATAGGAAGAGAGTTCTGGAATCTTGGTATAGGAGGTAGAGTAACAAGACTACACACAAAATATATATGTACACACATATTACGGGGGTAGCACAATGAGCCAACATTGAGGCCTAAATGCACGCTGCACGTGGACAAAGTTCTCCCTCAACCCAAAAATAGAAATAGCCATAATGGCAATTATGAAGATTGATAAGAATGAAGGCTTTCTTTCAGGGCCATTATTCAATGGTACTATCTACTGTGGTGTCCAGGTGATGCTATTGGCTGATTTACTTATGATTCTTTACAATTTTGAGCAGTTCCCTCAACACGATTTATATCGAGCATTTTTACTTCCTTTTACAATAAAGGAAGTATTGGATTCACGCCAAAAATTCGAAATTGAGTTTTCAACAGATCTTCACGTTTTAGAGTCCCCTGAACCCAAAAAACATATTTTTTTTCATTGGTCTGTCTGTCTGTGTGTCTGTGAACAGAATATCTCAAAAACGAAAAGAGGTATGGCGTTGAAACTTCATATATAAGTTTTGTGTACTATGTAGATGCGACAGCAAGCTTTTGAAGAAAATCGCATAACCGGAAGTAGGTGTTTCCTCTTGTGATTTTTTAGTTTTTCGATTTTTTCAAAAACGGCTAACGATTTTTTTCAAACTTCACATTTTTATTACATTTTGAATGTATATTGATGTGATATAGGTGATTTTCCAGTTGAATACTTCTAAAATGGGTTTTTGTTTTTTTTTTCTATTTTTTTTTATTAACTCCTATTTTAAATAGAACACCCGGTATATTATTACATTTTTGAATTCAGCTTAAAATTCTAGAGAAAATTTGTCTCTTCAAATAACGCTCTATTTTGCACCGTTTTAGCACTATTTGTAATTTTTTAAAATTTTTGACAAATGCTTAAAAATTAAAAATAAAATTTTTGGCTAATTATAAGATCACTGTAAAAGGAAGTTGTGTGCGTGTATCACACCAGATTTTTTGTCTTGTTTTGTGCGCTTATTAATGGGCAGATCTAGGTAGGCATGCTAGTGCTGAATACCGTGAACACCGACTGCTAAATATTTGCCAGGACCATAACTGGTAGTTTCATATTCACGTCAAAGATGTGTATTTTTTTTCCCTTGAAAGCTTCACCATTATTGGGCCTCCAGCCTTGCTGTCAAACTAACTCTCGAGTTATAACAGCACTTCTTTCATGTTCTTGTAATTGATAAGTATGTAAAATGGTCGTATTTCAGTAATGCTTTGTATTACTTATAACTATTATGAATTATGAGTGATCAAAAAATTTCTCCTCAAATGACCTATGCTTTTTGTAGAACAATGTCATGCCGCAGCTTGATTCAGAATAGTTATTTATGCCGTCTACATAATACAGCTGAAATCAGTGTAATCATGCCTCTGCGATATGTGAGTTGTGGATAATAGCTATTTATGTATCAAGTTGCAAAATTTAAGTGTTTTTCATACTAGACGTGGTTTGCCCTACGCGTGCTAGCGAGTTGGGGAACACGTGTGTGAAAAATACTAATTGTGCAACTTGTTGCATACAAGATTTTCTGTAATTTTTAGTCATATTAATTATTATAGCTAATACATTTACTTACATCTACAAAGTTGTTCTAAATTTTCATATTAGCAATGGTGCCAATATGAAATCTTATATTGCAACTAGTGCGAATATATGCATCAGTTTGACGTTGAAAACGACAATGAAATGTCATATTAGGTCAAAATTACAGAAAATATAAAACATCAATCAAACTTCAACATATTGTTAACAGAAGTTTCTGTCAAGAATGTAATTTGAGGTTGTCATGATATCATAATACAAGTGAGGTCATTCGTTGAAATTCCAAGGCATGGTTCGAGGAGGCATGTTTTTGATCACCGGATATCAGTTCGATAATTATGTATATCAATTTTAATACACGCATGTGGCAGATGGATTTTTATCCAATGCAAAAAATAGTAGATTATGCAATGAGGGAGAGAAATGCGTTATTTTGCTAAGGTACAATTTCTGACTCAAGCAAAATAGCATTCTCTTCGAGTTACATATACTATTTTTTCACGTTGCAGGAAGATTTAAAACGAAAACCCGTGTTTTTTTAAACGTCATTTATTGACATTTTAGCTACAATTATTTTAAAATTAGTAGCCTATGGTAAATTTTAAAGTTGGTGGCACTGTAAGTCATTATGACAAGAGCTCACAATTAAAAAGTATCGAGAGATCCAAAAAAACTGTTCCTCAGCGGGCTGTGGAAATTCAACGTATGAATAATATGTTGGTGACACTGTACGTCAATGTCTAATTCGAGGTTAGCAGGTTAGGATTTGCGTAATTTTGTGTCAAAACTGACGGAAAACCTAACCTGATAACCTCGAATTTGACATTGACATACAGTGTCACCAAACATATTATTCATACGTTGAATTTCCACAGCCCGCTGAGGAACAGTTTTTTTTGGATCTCTCGATACATTCCTGCAGGGTCCCTAGTTTTAATAATGTTGGTACATAGATTTTTAGTTCGTTTCTTCCACTAAAAAAATGATTGTCATTTTGACAGATGTGTCATAATTCAATATCGCTTGCTTCATTTTTGCCTTTAAAATATTTCTTGACTTTCTATTTTTATCCGATTTTATTGATGATGATGATGATTCCATGTTAAAAAAAGAAATTTGTCAAGAGTTCAAATTGAGAAACTTTGACATTCAAAATTGACACAACCATAACTTTGAAAAAGTTCTACCAACACGAGGTATAAAAATGTCCTAGCATTTTAATCACATATCTACCAACATTGTAACACTTTGACAGTTATAGAAAAAACGCGTACTTTATTCGTCAAATTCGAGGTTAGCAGGTTAAGTTTTGCGTCAGTTTGTGTCAAAACTGACGCAAAACCTAACCTGATAACCTCGAATTTGACATAATTGTTCTGTCAGTCATAATGAAAACTCCCTAGGGAAATGTTTGTCTTATTTAGTCTCTAGGGAGTAAATGTTTTACTTCTGTCACAAATTTGATGCTATAGAAACCGACTTCTACTCCCGGTTGTGGAAAAACACGTTTTAAGCATTACAGGCCCTCAACTCCATGGCTTGGTGTATGATTTTTTCCATTCTTTGTGGTCCATTGCTTTGTTTTTCCATTCTGTCACTTCCATGTCTTGCTTCACACACTAACCATTTCTTTGGCCTGTCTCTTTCTTGCCTCTCCGTTCATAACTTGTGTCGTCCATGTATTATTCATCTGTAATAGATGGGTTATCCACCTTCATCGTTGTATTTTTACAATTGTTACTAAATCTGGCTCCTGGTCTAATTCTTCTCCTTTTCCATTTGTTTTCTTTTGCCTTTCCTCTATAGGTTCTTTTTAATATTTTACGTTCCCAGATCTTCAATTTCTCTTGCACTTCCTTATTTAAGACCCAAGTTTCACAGGCATATGTTAGTGATGATCTTATTACTGTCTTATATATTTGGACTTATATTTTCCTTGATTTATTCTGTACTAGTCTATTATTTTGTGCTCCTAATTAAATTAGTATTCTCTTGTCTAGTTCTTTCATTTTCAATTTGAAGTGGTGCACTTAGGGTTTCTAAGTCCCGGGATCAAAAGTGCTTCTGGGAATTACGAGCTAAATTTTAAGTCCCGGAACTAGTCCTGAAGATCCCAAAAATGGTCCCGAAAGGACAATAGTGTTTAGCGTGAAAGCAAATTCCAAAGAAAAACAAGTGTTTTAAGTTCCAAGTATTTTTCTATATAAATATTGGTTATCATTGGTATTTAAATATATATTGATAGTAGTATAATATACAGTAAACAACAAAGAAATAAACTACTTTGACAGGATTTTAGAGCTACAAATTCTCTAATTTAAAACGGATATTTGTAGAAAAAGATTCTGCCGATGAAAATGCTCTTTTGTGATTCCACGCTCGTAGATATACAATAGGACTCTTGTCTATGCAAAACACAAATAATGCAGATTGTGCATGAAGTATGACTAATACGCCAGACGCTGATGAATACCTGTTCTAATTTTCTGATATCGTTTACATGTTAACATGCTCCTGGGACATCGCCTGTGGTGGCTGTCGTCCCGGCACTTGGTTTTTTTTTTTTTTTTGTAGAATTCTGGGAAGGTCTCGGTACTGGAAACCCTAGGTGCACCCATCTTCCAAAATGATATTCTTTGCCTTGCTTGCATTTTATTTTTTAAGCAGTCATTTCTTATTGGTTGTCTTCATAGTCATATACTTAGTTTTATATTTGTGTATTACTGTATTTTTCAGATGTTTTTATTATTCTATTGTGTAGATATTTTATCTCGTCGTTTGTTTTGGCAATGAGAATTACATGCTTTCATAATGGTATTGCCTTCTCTTTTCATCTTTCTCTGAAATTTGTCTCCAGCATGATATTAAAAAGGATAGAAGGGAGAGGGTCCTCTTGCCTTACTTAATTCGTTATTTATTGGGAAAGTGTGTGACTTAAGCTTTTCCAATTTTTTATTTATTTTCTCTCTTCACCGAGGATGATTTGAACGATTTCCATTATTACCAGGTTCCTCGTACCCTGGAACGTATAATTATTAAATAATTAATATTTCATTTTTATTAATTCGTTCATTCAACTTATTAGCATTTTTTACCTTTTGTTGTTGAGGATGATTGATATCTCATGGGAAGTCCAACGGAGCTAACTGGCCGCATGCGACTTGACATACCACACATTCAACAACCCTACAATAAAAATTATTGTATCAAGCATTCAAAATATTGTTAAACTTCCAACATATTCTTCGTTGTTCACTAGGCATGCTGTTGATACTATAAAATTTTAAGCTGATTGGCAAAATTATAAGAATTAAATATTTTCTGCATACTGCCATGTGATGTTAACCTTCGTTTGAAAATAATTGGACGTAATAGATATTATGTATGACATAATAATGCCGAGTACATTCAGATACATGAAATGTATGAAGTAGTCGTTTGATTAAACAGGTGTTTACTCGTCCATGAAGGTAATGCTCGGAAGAGCTGAGTAGCTGTGCCAACTACAACACTGTTTTATTTTTGTACGTCTAGTTAATAAAACCGTTGTGATCCCAGAATGTTTTGTTTCTAAACAAAGAACGACGACTTGCTTATTTTAAAAACTAGCTGTTTTTAATATTATATAATTTTTTTTTAACTTAAGTGTTTCCTGACTTACTACCGTATCTGTAGTTGGCCTTGTGGATAATTTTTTAATTAATTATCAGTAGTTACTAAAACTATTGGTATTTTCATTTTGTGGAAATAAACAATGGATTTTCAAAATTTGGAAACCCAATCATTTATGCTGAGATGTTAATTGATTTGCCAAATATGTTTGACATATTTTACATTTATTATTCATCACATCACTTTATAATCCTTATGAGATTTTTTGGAAAAGTTCCAAAACGTAATGTTTGATTAGCCCGTTTTCTAACCTTCCATTTATTTTTGATTTTACATTATTTTGTTTGGGTAGGCTGTTGAGTTATTGATACCGATGTTATGTAATATTATTAGTACTTACAATCCCTGCTAAAACGTATCTATATATATATTATACTAAACTGTATATTTGAATAATCTAGTGGAACTTTTCAGCTAATATAAATCACAGGAGCAGTTGTTCATTCCTCATATTATCAAATATAGCATACTTGAAATATAAAGATGTGCCGTGTTATTCTTAGGCTGTGAAAATAAGCTCATAGTTAATATAAAAGAAATAGATACGACGATACAAGTATGCGTTGTGTAATAAACAACAAATTTGTTCCGTTTTGTTATTAAAAAGAATTAGTATTATTAAAACGATGAAATGTGCACTATCAAAACTTTTTAATGCAGTAGTGGACATGAAGCGGCACAGCACTAATAATTTTAAAACTTGTATTTATACCAATTGCGGATGCCACTTAAATTAAAATAAGTATATAATGCTACAACATCTAAGGGACTTATTTTTGTTTCAGCGCTGGGAGCGGCATACGGCACAGCCAAATCAGGAACAGGTATAGCAGCCATGTCAGTAATGCGGCCGGAACTTATTATGAAATCTATCATTCCCGTTGTCATGGCGGGTATTATTGCCATTTATGGACTGGTAGTAGCCGTACTTATTGCTGGTAGTGTGTATGAACCTAAAGACTACCCTCTATACAAGTAAGTAGTGTGTTTATAGCTTTTGTTTGTAGTTTTTCTTGCAGGTAATAGTCATTTGTATAATAAGTATTCAAAGTAGAATTTGCTGCACTGAGTAATCATTTGCAACCCAACCGTAGGAAGGGTTAAAGGAGAACGAGGTCAGCAAATAGGGTTCTATGCGCATTATACACACTACGAGTTTGATTAAATAAGTTTAAAAACTGTTTAACAGTACATACATAATTTAGTACTTCAAAAATAATTCAAAACAAGTAACACGCAGTCAAAAATTATTAACTGTCAATTTGATAAAGCATTTTAAGGACGAACAGAAAGTGTTTACAACAGCATTTCCGTAGCAACGATCTTTACATAATGAAATGTGACATTTTCTATGCCTCCAAATGTTATAAAAAAGCTAACTTTCTATTAGCCAGAAGGAAAAACAAATAATTTTAATTTATTTTGGAGGTAGAATTGTTAAGGAAGAAATTTATAAAAACTGTTTCTAAGTTAACTTGTAATTATATTTTGAAAACTAGAATAGTTATTTGTGTATCTAGGCGCAGAGTTTTACTTTTTATCACAATGGAATTTAGCTGCCAAGGCTGTGGGGCCACGTCAAATCACATGAGGGATAAAAAGGAACTTTAGCCTCGAGTGGCAATTTTTTTAATCGTCAAATTAACCACTCAGTTAACCCTTGTAGGTTATTGTGACGTTTTTTGTGACCCTGCCAACTTAAAAAGAATCATAAAACAATAGATTGCTTCACTGGCGATTTCAATGTTGCTTCACTGCCGATTAAAATAACTATTTTGAGGTTACTATTTTACTTTGAAATACAGTTTTAAAAATTGTGTACAAAATATTAGAACTTAGTTTAGGTTATAAACATTCGAAATATTTAAAATGCTTACATTTGTAAATGTGATGAACTGTTTTGTATTATCTGTTCACCAAACACATATTAAACCCAATTTTTGTTGGGTTGCTAACATAATAGTTTTAGTAACTTTTATTTTTGCATCTGGTGTTAATGCCGATTTTGTTTTGTTTTACATATGAATGAAATATTTAAAAATTATCACATATAATTTCATAAGAGCATTAATTCTTTCCAGAAATGTTTTTGAGGGCGTTCCAACAACGTCGTATTAATTTGCCCGAGCGGGACTCGAGAGCAAATTAGGACGTTGGTGGAATGCATTAAAAATAATTTCCGGATATGAATTAATGCTCGAATGCAGATTCGGTAAGAAAAAAAAATTCCAAGAAATTTTGTTGTTGTTTTGGTTACGGCTCGTGAACTAATTTTTCTATTGGTCATTAATGAGTGTCGTACGATTTTCAAAGTAACATTTTTATTCAGTTACTTTTCATCTCGTCATAGTAACGTCCAATCTCTTAGCTCGTACAAGTTTTGTGACTAGATAATAAAACCACAAATAGTTTCTGTAAATGTAATTGTGTTGGCTGTAAAGCTGTGGAATATCTTCATCTAGTTTTAAATTCACTGAAAAATTGTTTATTTTCATATCGGATCAGACACATAATATATTTAAGTACTTGAGATTAACTCAAAGTAATATGAATTAATTTTGTAGTGTTTATAAACCTGTTTTAGATATAATAACTGTCTTAGAAAGTTGTGTATTCTTTATGCTCTTTTTTTAGTTCTTTGTTAGTTTATAATAATTGGAACTTCCACTAAAATTTTTTTTTTGGAATTGCTCATCATGTTATATGTATTTCTTCCTATCATATTGCTTGACTTAACTAGGTAATCTTGTGGTTATAGAATATTTAATTCAGTTTTATGGATTAAAAATCAAATTAATTCCTCAACATGCAAAATATAACTGTTTTTTTTGTGTTTTTACAGAGGCTTCATACATCTGGGAGCAGGTCTATCGGTAGGATTCTCGGGTTTGGCAGCAGGTTTTGCCATTGGCATTGTAGGAGACGCAGGAGTACGTGGTACAGCTCAACAGCCCCGTCTTTTCGTGGGCATGATCCTCATCCTTATCTTCGCTGAAGTCTTGGGTCTTTATGGCCTCATCGTAGCTATATATCTCTACACTAAATAAGTTATTCGTCTTTTGCTTTTAAATTCATCTACCCATCCCGCCCCCTCCTTCAGTTCCTGCCCTTTGTGGTCATCAACAAAATGTCGCGTAATGTATAGTGATGTTACTTTGAACAACAGGCGTCTTTAATTTTAATATTTAATTGTACATGTTTGTATAAAATTGCGAACTTTCATGAAAATGACTGGGCGGGATTTGATCGGTTGTAAATATTGATTCTGATAGGTTGTGCGCTTGTTGGCGCAGGGGCTATCACTGTAAATGAT
Organism: Agriotes lineatus; assembly: GCA_940337035.1. Lineage (NCBI taxonomy): Eukaryota > Metazoa > Arthropoda > Insecta > Coleoptera > Elateridae > Agriotes > Agriotes lineatus. The sequence continues at coordinate 24,181 of CALNHX010011755.1, forward strand.
TTATCCACCTCTTTTAGCAATTCACTGACGGTCACTTTCATAAAAGGTTTTTAATTAATTCTTGTATAGTTATACGTGTAGTATATTAGTTTACGTTACTTCAGATTAAGAATATCAAGCGCTCCAATGAGCAGTATTTAAAATAAACTTATAGTAGCACAATTATTTTTTAATTTGAGTTTTGATAACTCACTTCATGATGTGCAGCATTTTTCATTGCCAGCTGTGGATCGACTCGGCTGTTCCTCCACCCATGGCTTCTGATCATGTATCCGCAGCTGTCGTTGCATTACGTTTTGTCGTTACATATCATTGCCTAATTTGTTATTAATGTTTAATTTTTTGTTTTAGTCTTTATTGTCGGTAGATATTGGTAATACGAGCTCACATTAAGTCGATTGCCAGTTTGTGCTATATTTCACAAGGGATGTCAGTGTGGATCGGAAATACTTTCATCCGCCAATACTGCCAAATATGTAAGTCGGGAGCTTCTCAATGTCGGGTCTGGACTTGTATTTTTGCAGTTGAGAAGTGGCGGTTTTCTACTTGCACTGACATCCAGATAGATGATATTTGAATATTTGTATCCTTCCATTTATTCCGAACGATTGTCGCATTGTTACATGAAAATTAAGAAATTGCTGTAAATATGACAACAGTATATGTATGTATTGATGGTTTGGTGTCCATAGTTCTACACTTGTGCTAGCCTTTCTCTGTAGTCTAGCTTAGGCAGGTGGTGGTCGCATGCGCTGCCAGCTGTCTCCTCATAGCATAAGAAGATATAGTATTCCCTCTTTTTAAGTTGTAAAATGTAACGAGTGCAAAACATGCAGTGTGCAATGTACACGACTGGCTTGGTTAAGTGATTTCCATTTGCGAACGGCCCTTCTGCACACCCAGACGTGTACAGATTCCTAGATCAATATAATTGTTGTGCGCAGGCGCCGACAGCAAATGGAATCATTAGTCTAGGGAATATAGTAACGTAATGTTGTAGAAATTTCTGTTGTATGAAGGGAACAGCAAAGCTAAATTGAAAATAAATTATTTGTACATTCCATTTAAAAGTTCTGTTTTGTGAATTTGTTGTACATTGTTTTGTCTCGCTTTGCTTTTGTACGCCTTTTAAGTTCTTCCGCAGTTTCAGCTCTTCAAACGTGGAGATTGCAGTTTTCAGTTACGGGAGATTAATTCACAGTACCTAACAACTAGTTGATACTTGATAGCGTAGTTACATCGAAGTCTATAATTTGTTCTGTAGCCAGTTTTTAAAAATACAATTTGTTTGTTGTTGAGTGGGTGTTATGTTATCTTGCGCAACAGTATGTATCACTTGTTCACAAGAAGTGCAGGAATACGTGGTGATCAACAGAATTATCCAGATTTAGTAATACTAGTTAACCAAGTTTCTACTAAAGAGAGGCTATTAAATAACAACATTGTGATGATTATTAGTGCAGATATAACATTGTTTTACTGAGGATCTCTAGATATCATATTTAAAACATATTTTCTACTGAAAAAGGTGAAAAATTATATAATAGGCTTATTCTGTGTATAACTTCGTATCAGCACAAACTAGTATGGTATTGTTATATAGAAATAAATAGTAAAGTATAACAATGTGTTGCTCGAGCAAAGTTAATACTTGTTCTCTTGCGTGATGGATATTGTATGATCGACTCACTATTACAGTGTGTTGATCAAGTTATCGGTGTGATATATTTTGTGATCCTTTCAAAACGTAAATATATCATTGTATTATAGTAGATTAAAAAAGCATTGATGATATTGTTGCTGTATATTTTCTGGCTAAGAAGTTCATTAAGCAAGAAACGTGCATTTTTAGAAACCAGTCGAAATAACTTTTCTATTGATAAAACTTCAAAAATTGTTTTGAACATAGTTGGAGCTCGAGTATATAGACAGATTCGGAAAGAAGTTAAGCTGAAGTCCTATTTGGTTTTATAATAATAAGAAAACTAAAGATTGACCAACACAACAAGATAATTAAAGGAACGAACTCGATTGCCTTCAACTGCAGCTGCTAGAAAATTTGAACGAAATTTACATTATAAATGTTGATGTATACAATAAAATGCAATAGTTTTTTTGCGATTTGGATGTGTAGTTCTGACAGTTTACATATAGACAGGGTGCTCTTTTTAAATTATGGCCCCTGAAAAATTTGCAATAGGTAAGCCAGCAATCGATTCAGAAACCACTTTGTGTTTTACATTTTTAATAAATATTGAAACTGGGTTGCCTATTTTCTAATTTTAAAACGGTGCGATTTAAAATGGGCACCCTGTGTATGTGAAGTTCAGCGATTATAGCTTTAATGTAAAACAAAGGATATCGTAGATATTCGTAGAGCCATTATACTAAAGATAAAGTAAAATAATACATGTTAAACTGTAGTTTGTTTAAGCTAAAAATGCTTTTTAGAAAACAATAATACAAGATCTACCTCGTCTACCTACTGCAGAAGGCATCCAAATTTTCTGCTAATGCTGCAAAAAATTACAACTAAAGTCTGAATACTTCATAAAAGTTTAATTGAATGAACAATTCATTTTATATTATTTACTATTTGTAAAACACTGTAGATGCAGTTAATTTTGCTTTGCGCTATTTGGAGCTGATGGTTCTTTTATATTTTTTCCAGTGACGAGAAAACATAAACCGGTTGTCTATAAGCTAAGCAGAATGGTAGTCAGCTTGCTCTATATCCTGTTAAGCAAATAAAAAATGAATAATATACCTACCTACATATGTGGATTAACCTTAAGATAAAGTGTTTACTGTTACAGATTAAATGCTTTATAGTGTTCTAAATTGTAATCAAAATATTGATATGGAATTAGATATTATTTTATTTAATTGGCCTGTAAATTTTATCCTTTTACAGAGACGTGTCAAATCTTCAACTATGAAGAAGTACATTTCTGAGTGAAAGCTTTGCGTAAAAGCGTTAACATGTTCTAAAGAGAATGCAAAGTACTTTTAACAGTAACAGTTGTATGTAGGATGACCACCTGTCAGGGTTTCACCTGGAGTCTCAGGGATTCTATGTTGCGTCTCCGGGTTTTGTAATAATTTCTCTGGGTTGCACTTTTTCTTAAATAATAGGATTTTATTTCGAATGCAACCATTTAATAGTTAAAAAGCAAAACTGCTAATTTAGATTCTTTCTAGGTTCAATCGTATTCAGCAACAAGGAAAAATATTTGGAAAGTTCATATAATTAGGTACAGAATTTTTGAGTACCTATTCGTTTTGTTTTTAATCTAATTTCACATAATAGGTACTAGAGGTAATTTACTTTTGTATTACTTGTTCTTTCCTGATTCTTATCTCTTGAGTCAATAATGGTTAGATTTTTCTTTTCAAACCTCTTTGTTGTGTTTGGAGTATTCAGTATTCAAGTGTTTCAATTGCCATTTTTAAAGGTGTTTATTTATTATCCTTTTAAAAAAGCAACTTAAGAGAAGCTAAAATTGTTTTTTATGTTTTAACTCGCATATAATAGACTAAACCGTAGAATTTAGCAATATCATTTAAGATATCAGAAAACGAATCAGGGTTTTAAAAAATACAGAGGTAAAAATCCGAAATGAGATAGCATTAACGCTCAAAAGCACTATTTCTCACTTGTAAAGTAATTCACAAAAAACATAATATCCAAAACCGTTAACTTTAGAACAACGGTTCTCAACCCTTTTTCTTGACGCATCCCTTAGCATGTTATCTGTTTCTCGAGTACCCCTGAAGATTATTGTACGCATAATATTAGCATAAGCTTTATTATTACAAAATAAAAAATCTTCATTAATGAGTGAGGGAGTATTTTACAAAAATACTAACAATATACTAGTATTTAAACAAAAAAAACAATGAAAAATATTCATAAAATAGATAAATCTATACCTCAAACATAACAATTTAGGAAATTAATAGTATGTATATATTTTTTGATAAATCAAACTAGAAAATATATGGATAATAGAACTAAATTTAATGCGACACTTGTCAAGCTTTCAGCGATTTTTTTTTAAATTTAGTTGTCACGAAGTAAAGTGGCATTTATACCACTGAAATGTCAAGGATTACGGTTTATGTGTAGCAATATATTTGGCAAAACCACACTCGCAGAAGTCCTTACTTAATTAGAAATGACAACTGCTTTATCAGCTATATTTGGATAGGTCCCAGTAGACGTGCCCAAAATGATGCTGGAGACACAGAAGAACATTTTTCTTTGTCATATCACAAGAAATATCGATCAGTTCCATTTCTTCTTTTGTGGATAAGACAAAATTGCTTCGCATTGTAGAAGTAGTTTTCTATAATATAATAATTTGTTTGAAAACAAAACAAATGAAGTCCGTCATTTTGCATAAACAACCAGGCATACCCCTCGGAACCACCCGGTTACCCCTAGACGTACGCCTACCCCTGGTTGAGAATCGCAATACAACTTTATATTATACCTAACTACAGGGCATTATATTAAAAAAAACAGGTTTGGTTTGCCACACTTTTGTGAGCTGTGAGCCTGTACAATAAAGACTTTTCATTAATGTGCCCCATTTTTGTACCTACAACTTGTAGCCAAATAAATGTTATGTAATTCTGATACGGAAATACTTGACATTATTTTAAGGGCTTAACGTCAAAAATTAATTAAAAAAAATCATTTCAACGTAGGTTCAATTTTCAACCTTTACGGAGATATTAGGGGGGGGGGTGAAATCCATGGATTTTTGTCATTTTACTGAAAATTTGGAAAGAATATTCAAATGATTATTACTATTATTAATGCCTTTATTTGTATTTATTCAACTACAAAAAACGTTATTGATATTTGCCCAGTATTTGTGACAAAAAAATTATTAATCGAAGTGAAAATACAACAAAAAACACCAGTTCTTTCGACGGTTAAATAAAAAAAAGAAAATTGGTTCTTGTAACTGCACCTATGATGATACTACACATTCAGACAGTAGACCAGTAGTACCAACAGAAGACTTACTTAAGATTTAAAAAAACTATACGGCTTTATGTTGTTGAAATTGGCAACCCATAAATTATTTGTTTTGTAAAAAACTATTGATTTTAAGAAAAAACTAAAACGACCTAAAAACTGTTTTCTAAAGCATTTTTAACCAATCTTTTTCCGTTAAGAAAACCTTTTTTACTCACGAAGGATCTCAGGGTTTCTATAAATTCAAAGGTGGTCACCCTAGTTGTATGTAATATTTTTATATATATATTTCTTATCACTGCTACATAACAAAAGAAAAGTTATAGCAAGATACACCTCAATTCTATTGACATTTTTCAGTCGATTTTATTACAGTAATCGATTGACATTTCAGATTTCAGTGTTACTGCAATTATGTACGTTATATTCAACTACATATTTATTCAAGCCTTAGAGAAACTATTTAATGTTAAATCAAGAGCTTGCATTTCACAGAACATCATTTGTACTGAATTTAAATTACGTGTTCCTGCTGTTGATTACCGAAAATTTTACAGAGGACTGCATTTTTAAAGAATTTCATGGTATTTTGTGAGCTTTGTTATAAAGTTCAACTTGAATAAACTCAATGTGGTGTAACAGCAACACTAGTAG
>CALNHX010011756.1:0-29814 GCA_940337035.1 Agriotes lineatus
AAATTACGCATTAGATTTTTTAATTTGCTTCTGGAATTACGCGTCGGACTTCGGCGGCTATCTTGGATTTCTGGCGGGAATATTTGAAATTTGAATTTTTTCCGATTTTTTTTCTAAGTTCAATTTTTTTTAATTTAAACTTCCCGGGTGTCGGCCATCTTGGTTTTCTGCGCGCGCACTTCTCGCGGCGGTTGTTTTTAAATTTGAATTTTCGCGGAAATATTTGAAATTCAAACTGGTGGATCTATTTCGCTCTTCGAAGCTGCTGTCTCTCTCTTGCATTCACTCGTGGAAATATTTGAATTTAAAAAAAGCTTCCTGCGATGTCCCATGGCTGGAATCGAACCAGCGATCGCAGCATTACGAGTACGAAGCCTTAACCAACCGGGCTATCGGAGCGATCGAGGTTAAAGGAATTAAACATGGTCACTACTTCCACACTTGCGTGCAGTTTCGGTGCCCTGTTTAACTAATGAATTTCAAATTTACATCGCTGTTTATGAACATAGATATTTTTTAAATTATTCTCACTTTTACTAGAACAATTACATTTCGTCCCTCGAAGAAATTTTAGAGAGGCCAATTTAATACCGTTTAATAGATGTTTTACATAGTTTAATTTCGTTCTGGCATATTGCCTGATTTAATTATGTATTGTTATCAGTCGATAGGCCTTTAAAATAAATATTTGTTGATATCTGTATCGATTTTCATTCAATTACAACAGATTAGTATTTTTTTAAATTTTACATTCGCAATGGTTTCTGCAGCACAGACAATGGAATTTGCAATGATATCACCGACTCTGTAGAACTTTCTATTTCGTCATCCTCAAATGGCTTAACCGGTCGCATATTTGAGTTCGCTAGATGGCACAACGCGGACCTGGAATGCCGGGCTCTGATTGGTCGCCAACTTCGTGTCCTTCTTGAATGACGTTTGAATTTGAACCGATGATTCTTATTAGTTTTAATTTTATTGTAATCTTTTTTTTACTTACGTAAGTGCACTTGTTGCATATTAGCACCAATAAATATCTATCTATCTATAGATAAACAGACAAGATTTACCCTGTTTTGGTGTTAAGAAATCATCCGATTCAGAAACTACTTAAGCTGAATTGTATGAAACAATAAATAAGTAGTTATACTTATTTATTATTTTGAATTTCGTTGTCTTTTAATACGTGTTGGAGTCGCTGCTTATATTATTTTCTTGCAAAGCTACTGCAGTTTGTGTTGATGTACTTTAAAAGATCTATGAAAATTTATTTTTGTTGTAACCTAAATTTTGTTTTCAATTGTATTATGTTCATATTATTTTTGGAATGTTTTAGCGCTAATATATGAGTGACTTAACAAATATTTGTTCGTTATTTTAATTTTAAAAAAAGCTTCCTGCGATGTCCCATGGCTGGAGTCGAACCAGCGATCACAGCAAAAAATTTCCATTAAACGATGCTAGTTACAGTTTAAAAAGGACAGACCAGATCTAAAAGAACACGAGTTGATGTCGAGACTAGAGAGAGAGATCCGGCAACAATGTACCTATTCAGAAAATATAACCTTAAACTGAAAACAACCTAACCTAGCAGAAAAAGTGTCAGTTTGCATTAGGGGAGTTTAGTTGCCGCAGAGGTACTGCCAACAAAATTACTAGATGGTCATACAGCATCTCACATAAATTTTCACAAAAATCGACATCATGTCATATAAATTATACAAAAACTGTCATCATGTCACTTGAAATTATATAAAAAACGACATTTTTACTAAACACACGACGAAAATTGAACAAAAATCACACAATTACAAGCCATCTCACATAAATTTTCACAAAAATCGACATCATGTCATATAAATTATACAAAAACTGTCATCATGTCACTTGAAATTATACAAAAAACGACATTTTTACTAAACACACCACGAAAATTGAACAAAAATCACGCAATTACACGCCATCTCACATAAATTTTTACAAAAATTGACATCATGTTACATAAACTATGCATAATTTTGCAAATGTTTTACACTTTTTATAAAATGCATCGCTCAAAATTAAAAGAAATAGCAATTTCATTGAAAAAATCTACTACCACAATCATTTCGATAAAAAAAATTCAAAAAATCTTATACTTTTGACGGGAATATATGTATGTTGACCACAAATTAACATAATTTTTAAATAAAAACGCGCAATTCGTTGAAAAAAATATTCTGACACCACCAAAACACGCAATTTCATTGAAAAATATATATATGTTGTCCACAAATTAACATAAATTGAATAAAAACACGTAATTTTGTTGAAAAAATGTTCTGGCTGTAAATAATTTTGCAAATGTTTTACACTTTTTATAAAATGCACCGCTCAAAATTAAAAGAAATAGCAATTTCATTGAAAAAATCTACTAACACAATCATTTCGATAAACAAAATTCAAAAAATCTATACTTTTGACGGAAATATATGTATGTTGACCACAAATTAACATAATTTTTAAATAAAAACGCGCAATTCGTTGAAAAAAAATATTCTGACACCACCAAAACACGCAATTTCATTGAAAAATATATATATGTTGTCCACAAATTAACATAAATTTGAATAAAAACACGTAATTTTGTTGAAAAAATGTTCTGGCCCCGTCATTTCACTTAAAATTTTACAAAACTGCCATCATAACACTTGAAATTATACAAAATATATGTATGTTTATCACAAATTAACATAAACCTGAATAAAACACACAATTTCGTTGAAAAATTTGCAAATGTTTTACACTTTTTATAAAATGTGTCGCTCAAAATTAAAAGAAATCACAATTTTTAAATTATATCACGCCATTATGAAATCGTAGATTGATTTTTTTTGAAATTTTACACTTTTGTAACTGTAAAATAACTTCAAATACTAATATTTTAGCTTTAGATTTTGTAATTATTGCAGATTCGTGAAAAACAAAAGCAGAGTAGAAATAAAAAACACAAACACTTTGTAATAAACAAATATATTGTTCTTATTTCGTATAATACTTAATAATATAAATATAAATGTACAGCAGAATGTCTTATTTCTAAAAATTCGCTAGCAATTTACAAAACTGTAGTTTGAGGTGCACGACATTTCAAATTAAAAAGACTGCAAGTAATAAAATCAGAATTTCATTGTGTAATTTTAAAGTTTAAGATGCACCCAATCTAGAATTCCCTTCGTTTTTGGTGATGATGACATCTGCCTTAGAGGCGTTTTTCTAACGGCCCTTTTTTGGAGGCGTTTCCTTATCGATGTTCTTCTGACTGAACCTTTTTGATGTGGACTTGGATGAGTAGCTGGTGTTTTTAATTTATATTCTAAATCAGACTCGCAGTTATCAGTTTCCATTCCGGTTTTTCCTATAGTACCAGTCGGGGTTGGCTTCTTTTGCTGTTTAGGTTTAGCTAGCAGCACATTAGGAACGTTAAGGTCTTTGATGTAATCAGCAAACTGTAGGCGTCCGGGTGGATTAATAGTTTTTCGAGGCCGCAGAATGTCGTGAATTAAATCGACTATGTTAGACGCCGGTAAAATTTCACCCTTTATAGTAACGGTGCCCTTGTGATCCCAGTTCACATCGCTTGAGGTACTCAAAATGCGTAGGAAAACTTCAGCTTTTTTCTTAAAAGTTTTGGGAAGTGTAGATAAAATAACGGCATTTGATAGGCTGTCACTGGTTGTTTCAATAGGTATTTTGATTGGCTGCCGCGCCTGGTTTGTGAAATGAAGGAATCGTTGTAAAACCTGATTGTACTGGATCCATTTATCGTGATCAGTTAATTTGGACTTTAAAACTTTTTGCATTTCGTCATCAAGCTGTGATAATATATTTTTCTCCGCATCATCGCCGGACTTAAGACGTTGGACAAATTCCGGCGATACAATCAACATCTTCCGCTCTTTGTCCATTTTAGTCGAAAAGGAGCTCAGTCGTTTGTTCTGGTAGAGCCGTCGTGAATAAACTAGCTTAAAATCAAGACTTTCATAATAAATATATAAAAAAATATGACAGGTACGGGAATCGGACCCGTATTCTCTCTCGAGATCAGAACTTGAATCTGACGCCTTAACCATTCGGCCAACCTGCCTCCCTATATAAACGAGCACTCTCTGCATAATTAAGAAAAACATATAGTTTAAAAAGCCTTCTGCATGCAATTTCAAACAATATTTCATATAAATTAAGCCATGTACAAATTTCTTAATCTTGACCCTCAGCTGCCGTTTTATTATTTGTCGTGATGCGTCATCGCTGAATTTTACAAGTGCCATCCTGCCTGCGATGTGACGCATGCAATGTTTCCATACCTTTTTATTTTAAAATTCTATAAAATCAGAGGTCCAAACTGCTGCCGCATCAGGTAACAGAGTACAATGGTTTAAAACGTGTTAGTGCGGCATCAGTCGGGCCTCTGTTTTTATAGAATTTTAAAATAAAAAGGGGTGGATACATTACGTACGTCACACAGCAGACAGGCTGGCACTTGTAAAATTCATCGATGACGAATCACGACAAATAATAAAACGGTAGCTGAGGGTCAAGTCTTTCGATAAAATATATATCAAAACCGATTTAGAAATTTGTACATGGCTTAATTTATATGAAATATTGTTTGAAATTGCATGCAGAAGGCTTTTTAAACTATATGTTTTTCTTAATTATGCAGAGAGTGCTCGTTTATATAGGGAGGCAGGTTGGCCGAATGGTTAAGGCGTCAGATTCAAGTTCTGATCTCGAGAGAGAATACGGGTCCGATTCCCGTACCTGTCATATTTTTTTATATATTTATTATGAAAGTCTTGATTTTAAGCTAGTTTATTCACGACGGCTCTACCAGAACAAACGACTGAGCTCCTTTTCGACTAAAATGGACAAAGAGCGGAAGATGTTGATTGTATCGCCGGAATTTGTCCAACGTCTTAAGTCCGGCGATGATGCGGAGAAAAATATATTATCACAGCTTGATGACGAAATGCAAAAAGTTTTAAAGTCCAAATTAACTGATCACGATAAATGGATCCAGTACAATCAGGTTTTACAACGATTCCTTCATTTCACAAACCAGGCGCGGCAGCCAATCAAAATACCTATTGAAACAACCAGTGACAGCCTATCAAATGCCGTTATTTTATCTACACTTCCCAAAACTTTTAAGAAAAAAGCTGAAGTTTTCCTACGCATTTTGAGTACCTCAAGCGATGTGAACTGGGATCACAAGGGCACCGTTACTATAAAGGGTGAAATTTTACCGGCGTCTAACATAGTCGATTTAATTCACGACATTCTGCGGCCTCGAAAAACTATTAATCCACCCGGACGCCTACAGTTTGCTGATTACATCAAAGACCTTAACGTTCCTAATGTGCTGCTAGCTAAACCTAAACAGCAAAAGAAGCCAACCCCGACTGGTACTATAGGAAAAACCGGAATGGAAACTGATAACTGCGAGTCTGATTTAGAATATAAATTAAAAACACCAGCTACTCATCCAAGTCCACATCAAAAAGGTTCAGTCAGAAGAACATCGATAAGGAAACGCCTCCAAAAAAGGGCCGTTAGAAAAACGCCTCTAAGGCAGATGTCATCATCACCAAAAACGAAGGGAATTCTAGATTGGGTGCATCTTAAACTTTAAAATTACACAATGAAATTCTGATTTTATTACTTGCAGTCTTTTTAATTTGAAATGTCGTGCACCTCAAACTACAGTTTTGTAAATTGCTAGCGAATTTTTAGAAATAAGACATTCTGCTGTACATTTATATTTATATTATTAAGTATTATACGAAATAAGAACAATATATTTGTTTATTACAAAGTGTTTGTGTTTTTTATTTCTACTCTGCTTTTGTTTTTCACGAATCTGCAATAATTACAAAATCTAAAGCTAAAATATTAGTATTTGAAGTTATTTTACAGTTACAAAAGTGTAAAATTTCAAAAAAAATCAATCTACGATTTCATAATGGCGTGATATAATTTAAAAATTGTGATTTCTTTTAATTTTGAGCGACACATTTTATAAAAAGTGTAAAACATTTGCAAATTTTTCAACGAAATTGTGTGTTTTATTCAGGTTTATGTTAATTTGTGATAAACATACATATATTTTGTATAATTTCAAGTGTTATGATGGCAGTTTTGTAAAATTTTAAGTGAAATGACGGGGCCAGAACATTTTTTCAACAAAATTACGTGTTTTTATTCAAATTTATGTTAATTTGTGGACAACATATATATATTTTTCAATGAAATTGCGTGTTTTGGTGGTGTCAGAATATTTTTTTCAACGAATTGCGCGTTTTTATTTAAAAATTATGTTAATTTGTGGTCAACATACATATATTTCCGTCAAAAGTATAAGATTTTTTGAATTTTGTTTATCGAAATGATTGTGTTAGTAGATTTTTTCAATGAAATTGCTATTTCTTTTAATTTTGAGCGGTGCATTTTATAAAAAGTGTAAAACATTTGCAAAATTATTTACAGCCAGAACATTTTTTCAACAAAATTACGTGTTTTTATTCAATTTATGTTAATTTGTGGACAACATATATATATTTTTCAATGAAATTGCGTGTTTTGGTGGTGTCAGAATATTTTTTTCAACGAATTGCGCGTTTTTATTTAAAAATTATGTTAATTTGTGGTCAACATACATATATTCCCGTCAAAAGTATAAGATTTTTTGAATTTTTTTTATCGAAATGATTGTGGTAGTAGATTTTTTCAATGAAATTGCTATTTCTTTTAATTTTGAGCGATGCATTTTATAAAAAGTGTAAAACATTTGCAAAATTATGCATAGTTTATGTAACATGATGTCAATTTTTGTAAAAATTTATGTGAGATGGCGTGTAATTGCGTGATTTTTGTTCAATTTTCGTGGTGTGTTTAGTAAAAATGTCGTTTTTTGTATAATTTCAAGTGACATGATGACAGTTTTTGTATAATTTATATGACATGATGTCGATTTTTGTGAAAATTTATGTGAGATGGCTTGTAATTGTGTGATTTTTGTTCAATTTTCGTCGTGTGTTTAGTAAAAATGTCGTTTTTTATATAATTTCAAGTGACATGATGACAGTTTTTGTATAATTTATATGACATGATGTCGATTTTTGTGAAAATTTATGTGAGATGCTGTATGACCATCTAGTAATTTTGTTGGCAGTACCTCTGCGGCAACTAAACTCCCCTAATGCAAACTGACACTTTTTCTGCTAGGTTAGGTTGTTTTCAGTTTAAGGTTATATTTTCTGAATAGGTACATTGTTGCCGGATCTCTCTCTCTAGTCTCGACATCAACTCGTGTTCTTTTAGATCTGGTCTGTCCTTTTTAAACTGTAACTAGCATCGTTTAATGGAAATTTTTTGCTGTGATCGCTGGTTCGACTCCAGCCATGGGACATCGCAGGAAGCTTTTTTTAAAATTAAAATAACGAACAAATATTTGTTAAGTCACTCATATATTAGCGCTAAAACATTCCAAAAATAATATGAACATAATACAATTGAAAACAAAATTTAGGTTACAACAAAAATAAATTTTCATAGATCTTTTAAAGTACATCAACACAAACTGCAGTAGCTTTGCAAGAAAATAATATAAGCAGCGACTCCAACACGTATTAAAAGACAACGAAATTCAAAATAATAAATAAGTATAACTACTTATTTATTGTTTCATACAATTCAGCTTAAGTAGTTTCTGAATCGGATGATTTCTTAACACCAAAACAGGGTAAATCTTGTCTGTTTATCTATAGATAGATAGATATTTATTGGTGCTAATATGCAACAAGTGCACTTACGTAAGTAAAAAAATAAAATTAAAACTAATAAGAATCATCGGTTCAAATTCAAACGTCATTCAAGAAGGACACGAAGTTGGCGACCAATCAGAGCCCGGCATTCCAGGTCCGCGTTGTGCCATCTAGCGAACTCAAATATGCGACCGGTTAAGCCATTTGAGGATGACGAAATAGAAAGTTCTACAGAGTCGGTGATATCATTGCAAATTCCATTGTCTGTGCTGCAGAAACCATTGCGAATGTAAAATTTAAAAAAATACTAATCTGTTGTAATTGAATGAAAATCGATACAGATATCAACAAATATTTATTTTAAAGGCCTATCGACTGATAACAATACATAATTAAATCAGGCAATATGCCAGAACGAAATTAAACTATGTAAAACATCTATTAAACGGTATTAAATTGGCCTCTCTAAAATTTCTTCGAGGGACGAAATGTAATTGTTCTAGTAAAAGTGAGAATAATTTAAAAAATATCTATGTTCATAAACAGCGATGTAAATTTGAAATTCATTAGTTAAACAGGGCACCGAAACTGCACGCAAGTGTGGAAGTAGTGACCATGTTTAATTCCTTTAACCTCGATCGCTCCGATAGCCCGGTTGGTTAAGGCTTCGTACTCGTAATGCTGCGATCGCTGGTTCGATTCCAGCCATGGGACATCGCAGGAAGCTTTTTTTAAATTCAAATATTTCCACGAGTGAATGCAAGAGAGAGACAGCAGCTTCGAAGAGCGAAATAGATCCACCAGTTTGAATTTCAAATATTTCCGCGAAAATTCAAATTTAAAAACAACCGCCGCGAGAAGTGCGCGCGCAGAAAACCAAGATGGCCGACACCCGGGAAGTTTAAATTCAAAAAAATTGAACTTAGAAAAAAAATCGGAAAAAATTCAAATTTCAAATATTCCCGCCAGAAATCCAAGATAGCCGCCGAAGTCCGACGCGTAATTCCAGAAGCAAATTAAAAAATCTAATGCGTAATTTAATCAGTAGCACATATGTAAATTACATATCAAACTTCATATGTGATTAATTAGGTCAATCCGCGAATTCGCGGTTTAATTAGAGCATTTGATTCGCGGTTTAATTGACGGTTTAATTAGATCAATCAATTTAATCGATCATTTTAATTGACCCAATTAAAAACAAAATGGCCGCTATCCTGTCCACTGTTCTACTTTTATACACTCGCCGGCACGAAAAACGGAGCACTTGCAATTTTTTTATTAGATTTAAAATTGTATCCCTTTCTGATGTTTTATTATTACATTTATTATTATACATTCATTATACATTTAACATTATAATATGTATAATAAATGTATAATAATAAATGTAATAATAAAACATCACAAAGGGATACAATTTTAAATCTAATCAAAAAATGCAAGTGCTCCGTTTTTCGTGCCGGTGAGTGTAGATCAGAATATACATTTCCCACGAAAGGGTTAACACAGAAAATTATGCTAGTCTCTTCAATCTTTTTTTTGCCTCACCTACGTTGTCATACTGGCTACGGCCCTGGTTCGATACTCCGCTCTACACTGGGATTTTGAAAATCGTACGCTTTCCAGCTACCACGCTAGTATCGGCGGTAGTCGTTAACCCCTGACAGGGAACTCCTTCCTCAGTTTCGACGGGCACGGCTAGCCACCTACCCGGCTTACGAGCAAAGATGGCTCATAGAACCACGAGGGGAATGGCAAGATTCTTGAAAGAGACTCTTTGTAACACGTAAATACACTACTAAGTTGTGTAAATCTAACTTTTAAATACAGACAATGTAACTTCATGGTTAATAAAAATTATTTAAAGCTAATTTTGATCATTCTGGTGATAGTAACTGTTGATGACTGATTCCAATAGTACTAAAAATAAATGTTTACACATGCAGACCCTACACGTTCACATCACATTATTACCATCGACTCTACTTTATATATTTTTATTCCTGCAGTATTAGACTGTTAAATTCACTTTGTAATCACCACATCGAACGTGAAATTGAAGTGCACTTCGGACTTCCGTTTGGCCTTCCACAACTGAGTTTCACGACATAGAGAAGCAGACAAAGCTAGCCATGGCCTGATTAGAGGCTAACTGATTACAGTTTAAATAATCTACGGAGATAGTCAAGTTTGGTTAAATCAATCGGTAAACAGCAAGCGTGTTAGATGAATGAAGGGAAGATGGCTGATTCATTAACTCGAGGCTTACCGGTAAGACCGGCTGATCCCGGTATCGCGGTAATGGCCACCTAATGCGAATTATCCAGGCGGCTGTGCCTGCCGTCGGTAACCGCCGTCGCGCAGCGTCATCATGAGGATTTGCTTTGACTATTTGCCGCCGAGTTCGGATTTTTTTATCCCAGATATTACATTTTTGTGTACTACGCACGAAATAATATTGTTGACTCGAAAGGGTCAGGAACATCTGCGTTAAAATTTTGGGAGTAATTGATTTTTACCTGGCTTTGACAACGTGTCCCATTGATTTTGATGTGTGATAAGGTCGTTCTAAATGCGTGCACCAAAAAGCTACGGATTTATAAAATTAAAGAATTTTGTGAAATCAAGCTTATTCTTATGTTTTATTGCAGTATACAGCTGGGCCCAACATGAGTCGATTATAAAGTTGCCTACAATGCTTCACTCATTCTACAACACTCCCAAGCAAATAATAAATGTACTACTATTTTTTAAAGCCATTTCTACAAGAGAGCCGGACAAAAAACTTTTAGAATTAATATACCTTGTGCTTTCGGTATATTTTGAAAATATGGCCAGTTTTATTTTATTTTCCCACTAGAAGTTTTTACACTAGCTCGTATATCCAGTTAAATTAAATATTTTGTTCTTCTAATACCCTCGGTAATTTTAAGCGGTCCCCCTAATTGTTTTAAAGCTACAGTGTAAATAGCTTTTTTGTAGAGTAAAAATACTGCATTTATACATAATATAGTTTATAATTATCGATTTCCCGCAAGTAAAAAAATCTAATAAATTAAAACCGTTTTATTAAAATATTTTTTATTTACACGATTTTCCTATTTCCGAAAAATTTTTATTTTAAACAATACTTCGTATGTACGAATGCAGTACCTTTTTCTCTACAAAAATGTTACCTACTCTTTAGCTCTAAGACAATTAGGGAGCTAATGATTCGATATTCAAACTTTAACATTGAAATCACTACCTACGCTGCGTCGCGCAAGTCACTTTCCGATATCTAAAATGACAAGGTTTATTACAAAGACCCTAAAATGATGCCTACGGTGGAAACGTTTAAGTCAACATATAAATGTACTACTTAGCGGAAAAAATAAATTAACAATGGAAGGCAGGTAATTACAAGTTATTTTTTATAATAACCTATGGAACGACGAAATAGTATACACAAATCAACATTGTTTTGAAAAATAGTAACTCTGCAAAATCCATAATCTATAAGTTCTACAGCAAATATATTTGTTTCTGAAAATGTGATAAATAGAAAATAAAAATTGTTAACAAAATGTTATTCTTTGTTTCCATACCTGAATTTAATTTGTCACTACAAGATACTTATGTAATACAAAAGAAAATTTTAGCTGCATTTTCGATCATTGAAATGCAGAAAACATAATATTGATATAGTATTGACTCTACTTTGCAAGCCAATATTTACATTACTGCTAAACTATACCTATTTATTTAAAACACTTTAAATAAAATATTTGCCCTAATTCAAATGTATGTAATCAAATTATTAATTTCATTTAATAGCTCTGGTAATAGAACGATGTCTTCTATCTCAAGTAGGTTCTTGCGTTAGAAAAACTATCAAAATATATTTATAAAAATTGTTTGGTTAATGAAAAGTTATTTCAGCATTATTTGAGAACTCTCAGTTGTCACTGTCAGACTATTAATATGACATATAAACTGAATTCATATTCAATCAATACATGTTAGTTCAAATATGTTAACACGCTTAAGTATTTATGTACGTAACTTATTATTTCACTGTTGAAATTAATTAAGGTTTATCTTTACATATACCTGGTTATCTTCCCTTGATTGAAAAAGTACAAATGCAACCAGCTTATTCTGTCACATATGTTTGTATCTCGAACCAGAATTCCTACTTCAATTCGAACCCACAATGTAACAATGGATAGAACACTATTAAAGTCTCATACACCAACCTCAATAACCAACCAGCTCTCTCAGATGGTAGATCCTTTGTATCTTCTTCAAAAGCAATTCCAAGATGTCCTCCCCTTTACAGCAACTCGGATGGAATCCAACCAATTAGCTCCATTCCATAAGCATTTACTTCAGTGATGATTTTGCAACAGCGTACCCCAATTCAAATCCAATTCACAGATGTCTTCACCTTAGCTGCGGCTCGTATAGAATTCAACCAGCAGTCCAGGTTTTATTTACTCCAATAATAACTTTATGACAGCCTATCCATTCAAATCAGTTACAGATATCTGCGTTTTGACAGAAACTCAAATCGCAGCTCACTCTAGCTCGAACGAACTCACCTCACCAATTCCAATATTCTTAATTAATTAAATGGTCTCCTTCTTCATGTTAGTTTGTTTCATTTTAAAATTCTTACTTATTCCTTTTATTTTTAATTAAATTAGTCCATTGCTCCCTTGTATATCACTCCATTAATACATTATTGATTATAAAAAAATGCCTTTTAGTTGGCACTTTTAAGTTTGTAAAATGACTGTTTAATAACATGTTTTCATTAGTTTACGTCGTCAGTAGTAACGTGTTTTAAACTTTTTAAACACGCAAAATTACGACCGGTTGCTGGTAATCCTAACTTACATTAATTTTTTTTAATATTTACCGTGTTTTCTAGATTATATCGTAGATAAAATACTGTACGCTACACATGCGTAAAGCATCTTTAGGCACTCGCAGAACTTGAAACGCTCGCTCACTCGCGTTTTAACTCTACCCCACTCGTGACTAAAGAGTAGCTTTACGCACTTGTGTCGTAAATTACTATTTTCAAACATACAGTGTGTACTAACTATTAATTACATTTTAATTATAAATTACTTTCTGTTAATATCAACAACGCTTCATATAACTCCAAAGATTGTAATTTATATTTTAGAACCTTATTTTTTAATATTCAATGTATTTCCTGATTTGAATTTTCACCATTGTATTTTTAAATAATTAGATTTTTTTCATGCATAAATACCCTTCTATCTATAAATTAATTTTTAACAATAAATCAGCAGTCCAGATCTACAACCATCACAATATATCTGCTGAAAAGCCTATGAAGTGTTGATGTAGTATTTAAAAAATATTCTTCTACATAATTATGACTTAATATTTTTTGTTAAATTTATATACTAAGTGATTGATTACATAATGTACCTGAAGTATGAGCCAAAAAGAAAATTAATCAAAAATGCCCTCGGAATTTTTAAGTCATGTGTATTATAATACCAGAACATTATACTTAATCCTTGTCACTGGCATGTTCTAAACAGTAGCTGACTGTGACTAATATCAGAACGTGATCATAACCGTGATTAAGACTTCTCATAATAAATGCAACGAAAATATGTCCAAAACCTGCAGAGGAAGAAGAAGAGCATATCCTCACTTTGTATAACAAATGTCAACTGACAGCTTCATATTTTCTGTTGTTATAATACACATAACATTCCAAAGGCACTCTTGATGAACTTTCTATTTGCTCATAAAATAGGTTGAGTAAGGTTTTACATCTGCTGCTGAAACTGTATTTAATAAGAATACAGGAGATAAATTATTGCAGATGAATGGAAGAGAAGCACAAAATTTAAAAACATCAACTAATCCGATGTAAAAAACTAAATTCGAAAATGCCAAATAGTGTTAAGAATGTTTTACGTCATATCCTCCGTATCTGCATAAATTTTTATCAGTATCTTTTATTATTAAAAACATCACCGGGAGTGGGTTTGAACTCGCGATCATTGACTCAATAGTCAACAGCTTTATAACTGAACTGCTCAGACTAGCCCAATCAGGAATAAAAATGTCTTTAGCTTCATCTAGCTATATGATTACCATATGAGACATTGTTAAAATACGATGGGCACTAGATTAGTAATCTACCTAGCCATGAAAATAAATGAACAGTTATTGTGCAAAATTATGCATGAAATTATGCTGACAGTATATGGTGAAAATGGACCAAACCTGTATCAAATTAAAATAGTGGTCAACACAATTCCTTTGAGGTCGTGAACTAGTAGAAGACGATCCAAGAAGACTGTCGGAAACTACAGCGTAAGGTGCAGGTGGATAGAGTATGGTTATTAAATATCGACTTTTGAAAGTGGCAGATATCGATGTGGCGTTGAGGATATACGAGTTACGTGTTTTATAAATTTTGCATGAAAATCTTGAAATGAGCGAGGTGCCAGCCACTTGGATTCCAGCACTTTTGACTCCTGAACAGAAACATTGTCGTCGAGATATTTCTTCAAGGAATTTAGATTTGCTGAAAAAATGTTCAGAGATGTTTGCAAAATAGTGACAGGAAATGAAACCTGAATCTATTATTGGCATCCTGAGACCAAGCACGAATCAATGCACTGGGTCCATAAGTGTTTGCCGTCCAACCTCCTAAAAATTACGTTTTCTTGAGCTAGATCGTCCAGGGTATAGCCCCGATATTACCTCCTGTAGCTATTATTTATTCAGGAACTTCAAATGGTTGCCGGTTTTCTTCTAACGAAAAACGTTAGCAGGCTGTACGTGTATAGAATTAGGCAGTGACTATATTGAAAAATAAGAAATAATTTTTTTTAAGTGTTGTCTTCCTACCCAAGATAGATTATTAATTTAGTATCTCTAGTATAACTAGATATTCTGGTTGGTGGTAGTTATGGTCTCGTAATATAACCTTTATGAAAACCACATATTTCCTTTTTTGTAACAGTTCAGAAAATATTTCACCGTTCCAAAGCTCTTTAGAAACACATTATTTAATGTATCAATATTCATAATACATGGATTAATACAAATTCAAAGCTTAATCTTGATTAAAACGCAAAGCCCTATTAATTAAAAGGGAAGGGGTATAATAATCGACATGTGATTTTTAACTAGTCCTTCATTAATTTTATAAAAATAGAACCTTGGACTTGAACATACATCTGACTAAAACCAAGCTACAAGTGTATAGCACGTTAATTTATATAACCATTAAATAGTGTTAAAAACAACTCTATTTACCTAACGTAAACGGTATAACCCCAAGCGACTGATAAAGTTACGGCTAATTACTCCCCGTGAATTGTCCCATGTGATTGCGACAACCACCCCTGTACAGCTCGAATTTCTAGACGAAGGGGCGCACCCTAATCTAGTAATCGCTATTTTAATGCCATTGTTGCTAATTTACTTGTTATGCTGGATGCGAATATTTATATCGGCGCACACTTAAATTTATTGAGCAAACACGAATTCGCCAAAAAGCAATAAATTACTCGGTTATCTATCCAACACGTGTTGTATATCACCTTCTTCGTGTTGCAAGAATTTATAGCGGGTAATTAGAGATAACTAATTATCAATTACTGGTTTTATTATCGGTGGAAAACTGAATTTTTACGGTCTGCAGCGCGCGATTGGAATTTTTTACTTTCGATAAGTGGGTTTTAATTATTAACTGATTTTTAATGGCTTCGTAATGGTGCCGGCTAATTTCGCACCACCGATTAATTATGAATTTTGCTGCAGCCATTAAGCCGATTAAAATTATCATTGGAGCAAATTCAAACGGCTCTATAGACAAGCTTTGCTCTTTGCCGACTAACGGAATCTGAATATAATTATTTAACACTACTCAAAATATTATGTAAATTATTAAATAAAATATTACGCAAGTATCTATTCAGTTGGAGTGTTTGGTGAATCAATAAATGCAATTATATCAAATATTCAGCTATACGGCTCCACATAAAACTGATAATATTTTTCAGCAAGAGAACGCATAGAAACGTTAATAATATTATTGCAAATTTTATGGTGATTATAACTGCAATGATCACTTTTGAGGAATTTGTTTATCTCAATAGTTACATTACTTTACAATTGAGACATCGGCACCTCCAAACAGGATCTCTCAAATGTTTGTAAACATATACGTAAGCTCTCGATAGCTGTTGCTTGAACATATTGATTCAAAACTGTGAAAACGGTTCGAATAAAATTGCTATAGAAATATTGGTTCCATAAGTTTGAGGAAACTGCGTTCAAATTTCCATTGCATAAAATCCATCAATATTTTGAAACTATTTGCAGCATATAATTCATGATCATTTTCTAGATCTAGTCTATAAAAATATTTTCGTAATAATCTTCGTGATAAACTGAGCCAAAAGAAAAATGAAATTTAGTAGTAACAAATAATCATAAATACTGCGACTTCTTGAGAAGTTCTAAAATATATTCACAAAACACATAAATTGTTGAGCATAGTACGTTCTTTTTAAAAACTCCGTATATCGTATAGTATAAATAAATCAAAACAAAAGAAAAAGATATAAAATTCAATGTCATGGTAGTATTTGACAAATTTGAACCATTATGTTTTCCGATTTTCAACTATTTGACAAACTTTTAATTATACAGTGCAATGGACTATCGGCTCTGCATGACTGCTTCACTACAGCAACGGATTGACGCCTTATTTTCAAAAAGTACTATCAGCTATCCTTCATCGATCTCACAATCAAAAACAGTTTTAAGAACAATGCCAGTTGTATTCGGCTACACCACAAGTTACAAATTATCGGTATGATATATTATTCGAAATCTGCAACGCTTTCAGAAATAAATATAAGTACGAGCAGCAAGATAAAGTAACAAGATCTGAGGCTACTGTCTGAACTGAGGTAGTAGAAGCTAGTAACTTCTGTAAAATACAACACAGACATTGGAAAAACTTATAGACATAACCTCGTTTGATGTGGTGTGGCAGTTTATTAATATAGCTAATATGCATTGGGCTGTTCTTTTTGAATTTGCATACATACAAAATAATACAATATTAGTAAAGTCTACACATTAACCTTTTTCTGTAACGTCAGAACATAGCGACGAAAGCGTATAGTACGTTTTTTTTCTATAATAATTTTCAAGGTCAACTTTCTAGGGGATAAGTTGCATTCCTGCAGGGTCCCTAGTTTTAATAATGTTGGTACATAGATTTTTAGTTCTTTTTTTCCACTAAAAAAAATGATTGTCATTTTGACAGATATGTGATAATAGTGGGTAAAACGAACAGCATAGTAAAATATTGCAAATTTATTAATTATTAAACTTACAATATTTGAAAATAAACATAATGAACGTTTGCAAAATTAAAGGTAATTTAATTAAAAAGACAAATTGAAAGAATAATATATTATTGGACAATTTTAAGAAATGTAGTAATATTTATGCAGAGTAAGTAGTTGTTGTGTGAGATTCAAATTTCCGGTCAGTCATGCAGAGTTGCCGTACAGCAGAACATGTAATAATTTGTATCACATATAATTGGGGTCATCAATATACCGGGTGTCCACAGGAGTACGCACCATAGAGATAAGATAATGCTAACAGAATATAAATATCAACCACCGTCCCTTTTCTTGTACCATTTATAACAATATTGTTTCATACAGTGGCGAGTCAGAAGCCAGAAAACAACGTTTTAGCGTGCCGGCGATCCCAGCGTTAGCCGATCTTTCTATTCTATTTGGTTATCCCTATGGTGCGTATTCCTGTGGACACACGGTATATTTATAATCGGGACGTACGTTTTTGCAATCAAAGAAACCCACGGCCTACATACACAACAGTAGTGCAACAATTATTGACATACTTGTATTTTATGAACATTCTTCCATATCCATTTCATTTTCTGACTGAGATTCTTCCGATATAAATTGCTCGTCGTCAGAATCTAAATCTTCTGCAAGAGAGATAATAAACGGAGGAATGTTTTCTATTGGCGTATCGCCCATATGCTTTTTCAGTAGTCAGAAATTAGCTTCTCTATATGATTAACACAATTATTCCACATATCTGAGGAAAATTTTGACAGAGAATCTTTCCAAACCACTTGTACCTTCTCTTTAAATGAGAATTTGGCGTCATTAATGTGTTTATTATAATGCGTTTTGCAAAATGCCCATGCCATTTCTATGGCATTGTACTGGCAGTGATAGGGTGGAATTTGAGAACCGTTTTTGTAAATCCATGTCTCATCCAAAAATATAAAAGTGATGTCTTCCCAGAATTTAAATATTGTAAATATTTGCGTAAGAACATAATTTTAGCTGTAACTACATATTTTCGTTGGCATAATATTTTTCTTGTATTTACTCTTTTAAATTTAAAGCCCATATCCAAAATTATCTTGTATAATAGTGATCTTGACCCAGCATATTCCACGGTATTTTTCAAATATCTAACTAAATCGTGTAATACAAAATTTTGTCCCTGTTCCAATCTTTTAAGATTTCCCTGGCCAATTCCTCTCTTAAAAAATGATCATTAAATCATAAGCCATGTTTCTTTCTGCCCGTTTTAGAGTCTTCCAATTTCTCCTTATTTTCAAAAATATTATAAATAACTTGTGTTGAAATCTAGAAAAATTGTGGCTTTAAATTAGAACGTAAAAGGATCTACCTACATGTCTTACTGAAAAGGTTTTAGTAAGTCTTGTTAACAATTCCATTTTAGGCATTTGTGGATTCATTTCCAGAAATTGATCTTTGCAATTTAATACTGCTTGCTTCATTTTTGCATTTACAATATTTCTTGGTTTTCTTTTTGTATTCGATTTTATTGATGATGATGATGCATCCATGTTAGAAAATAAATTTGTCAAGAGTTCAAATTAAGAAACTGTTGACATTCAAAATTGACACATAACCATAATTTTGAAAAAGTTTTACCAACACGAGGTATAAAAATTTCCTAGCGTTTTAATCACACATCTACCAACATTGTAACACTTTGGCAGTTATTATAGAAAAAAAACGTACTATATGTCTTATATTAAAATATAGATGCAGATAGTTCATCAGAAGAAAATTGACATATGACATTCGCATGGTGAAATCGGCGGTAAGTTGGCACTACTGCTATTTCCCACTAAGTAATTTTTAGTTTATCGTATTGGCTCTTATATGTCACAAATATAAAAATTTTAAATTAATTATTGTCAATTTATCTATTTACAGAGGTTTCTTCTAATGGAGTATGTAAAGAGTGGAGATCCACAAGACTTACTATTGAACTTACTTGATTGTCTGATTCACTCACTAACTATTTTGATTTAAACAAATATTTAAACCATGACCTTAATTGTCTTCTTTGACATTTTCGTAACTTAATTGCTCTAACTAAGCTCTGAAAAAGCCGAAGGCTGAGTTTCATAACATGTCTGGTGCATAAACACTTTTAGCACGAGTTTGCACACAATATTTTTTCTACGGCCTTAAATTTACTGTTATTAATCCATAAATGTCGATTTAACAAAGGTTTGCATTTGTGACAGTTATAATTTATGTCATAGTAAAGAGATGGCCGTGACGGCACAGGCGACTGTTTCTGGAGCCGTAGCTGTCAAAGTTAGTTATCAAAGGTAATTATAATACTACACATTTTACTTTATTCGTTACATAATGCTTTAATTATTTAAATAAAAACGCTTTACCTCTAACGAAAGAATTAACTAGAATAACTTTACAACCTCACTTCCAGTTCAAAATTCTAAATCCAACACCAGCTGTTTACATTTAGCACATGTGCTAAAAGTAAACAGCTGATTTCACTTTTAACACGCTGATTTACAAACGTCATTTTTAGTGAATCAAGCTAGTGCTAAAAGGCCTACTTTTAGTAGTGGTCGTAGAAAAAATGATTTACAACATGACTTTCAAAAATTACTGTTTGACACAAGGCCACTTGATAACGGTTTTTTTAAACACACATTATAAATACACTATTCTAAAGGCAAATAGTTAATTCTAGATTTGAATTTGCGATAGTTATTAACTAACCATATTTTCGACCAAACCATTTCTACGAGTATTGTTCTAAATAGGACATTATTCATACTAAGACATGCTTGAGCTAACCTACGTTTCTCCTCTTCGAAAAAAAAATCTAACGCTTTTAAGATAAGATTTTCGCCGTGTTCATTATATCGGGGAATTTTTAGTGTAATTTTGAACAAATGTCACATTGACAGCATAAAATAAGCGCTATTTAAAGCCGATTTGACCAAAACTTGCAGATTATTTATTTCGCCCAGTTCCTTATAGTTTAATAAAGATAGAAAATTATTACGTCACAGAAAAAGGATAATGTGCAAATAGTTATTTAGGTAGTATGAAGATGTTTACGCCCTCTGGCAGTATAATTCATAACGCCCGCTCATAATGCCTTAATCGTTATGGACTTATTTATATATTTCGTATCACAGGTATAAACAACAAATAATGTACTTACACATAATAGTTATTTATGTATCAAGGGCGTAAACTAGGCGGTTTTCGTCCGCGCCGTGGGAGTTATAGCACGAGGTGAGAAGTACCGAGGGCTAGAACACGACAAGGACCAAAGACGCTGGTTACACCTTAGGTGCATACAAAACTTTAATGTAATTTAAAAAGGAAAATCAGATTATATAATATCGTTGTCAATAAAAACAGGGCAATTTTTTACAGTAACTTTAGCTGACTAGTGCCTTTACCTTTGTAACTATAGTTTTTATAAATACGTGTTATAAATAATAATTAGAATGACGTCAGCGGACAAAAAGAGTGTTTTCGCCCGAGGGCGGAGATGCTTGCTTTACACCTGTAACAACGCCTATTATTAATCGGGTATACATAATAGTAATGTATGTATCAAGGGCGCAAAGCAAACGTTTTTGGCCTGCGGCGTCAATGTAGCACGAGGTGCTGTGTACCGAGGGTTATAACACGACAAGGGCTAAAAATGCTGGTTACGCCTAAGGTGCATACAAAACCTTATGTAGTACGAGCGAAATTTAATTTAAAAACAAAAACCAAATGTTACAATATGGTTGCCTTTTATTGGCAATTCTTACAGTTATTTTACTTGAGTAGTGCCTTTGTAACTATGGTTTTTATAAATACGTGTTTATAAATAATAACTAGAATAAAATCAGGGGATAAAAAATAATTTTATTTTCAAACGTTATAAAAGTGACATCTTATATGCCCTGACAGACAAGGTAAATGCGTTACCTTTATGCCTAGGCACTGACGTAGACGTCAATTCTCGATAATCGTAATTTTTGAAATAAATATTTATTTATATTAGTTCGAGGGTTTAAAAATAAAATAGCATATGCTATTCGGAGTAAAAGTGACCTTTCATGCCTCGCCGGGACTTGTCTGAGTCAAACGCGTCCGGTCTCGCCACACAAAGTATCACTTTTACTCCTAATAACATAATATACTATTATCGCCCGAGGGTGAACAATAGTTCCCTTTCGCCTTAAAATGAGGTCTAAAGAACGCCTATTATTGATAGATCTATATAATAGATATTTATGTATCAATTACGGGAAAAAGTAGTTTATAGGCGCTATAGCGTTAGACTCGAGGTGCGGAGCTACAGAGGCTAAAACATGACAAATGATTGAAATTGGATATGTTATATTAGTAGTAATAACGGGTTTGTTATGCAAAAACAAAACAGCAACACTGTAGTTTTAGTAAATATAAAGGCATGATTATGTTATGACTATTTTCAACCTTGAAAAGTAAATTAATGAATGTTAATTATTTAAATGTCTCGATATTATTTTTTAATCGAGCTTAAATGTTGTATATTAATTGATGTTTAGTACACCTACCACAATTTAAAAGAAAAGATAAGCCCACGTTAAACTAGTTCTTTCTGAATTTGTGCATGTATGTTACAGAAAAAGATTTATTAAAAAAAAATTTTACTTTTACATTAAATGCCGAGAAAAGTATAAGCGGTCATTATTACTATTCAAATGAATTATATCGTAATTTTATATTACAATGAAAATATAAATTTTACTTATTAACAGAAACGCTATGCTTCCTTATAAAACGAATGTCTTCCGAGTTGAGACCGTGTCAGTGTTGAGATAGAAGAACTCAACGTTTCGCCCACTTTCGTAAATGTCTTCATCAGCAGAGAGAAGCAAAAAAGCACGGTAACTCAAAACTTTCGCTTCTGGCGTCGCGTCGGTAACACGCTGATGGTCTTTTGTTCTTTATTACCTTTGTAAAACAATTTCGCCTCTGGCGCGGTTTGCACGTTGCGTTACCGTTTTTTGCTTTTTATTCCTGATGAATGATGATGCTCCTCACGAAAGTGAACGAAATGTTATTTCTTCTATCTCAATAATGACACGGTCCAAATTCAGAAGTCGTTCGTTATATGTACAGGGTGTTTCTTAAGTCGAGCGTGTGGCTTCTGGAAGTAGGTACATTATAACATAAAGATAAGTCGAAAACTCTTGTCACGTCTGTAACTCAGTTTTTGAGATTGGTTATTATAATACTAAACTAAATTAACTGTTTAAAAGAAGGGAAAATAAATAAGTAAATTTTGTAATTCAATTAAGCGTAGTATTGGTGAACTACTAGTGGAGAAAACACAAGTGTCACGACACAGATCATACAGTAATAGTCTAAGAGCCGGTGAAATTTTTTAGTGATGATTTAGTTAAGGCATATTTTTTGAGAGAATGTTGCGGGAGGCATGTATAACTCTCAGCTGTAAGAATTAGATATCCTTGATAGCAGTATCGGAGGGAGGCAGAACACCCTCTATTTGCACTGACAGTATATGTCAAATTCGAGGTTAGCAGGTTAGGTTTTCCGTCAGTTTATGTCAAAACTGACGGAAAACCTAACTTCTTAACCTCAAATTTGACATAGACTTACAGTGCCACCAACATATTATTCATACGTTTGAATTTCCACAGCCGCCTTTATGGACTTTTTTAATGTAAGTCTAATATGTCAAATTCGAATTTGACATATACTGCCAGTGCAAATAGGGGATGTTCTGCCTCTCTCAAATACTGGTATTAAGGATAATCCTTACAGCTGACACTTATACATGCCTCCCGCAACATTCTTTCAAAAATAGGCCTACTATAACTATAATGACAAGGTCGACAAGTTTTAAGTTTTTGTTCGAGCAAGAGACATTTATAATGTTTTTTTTCTGTCTCTTGATATCTCTGATGATTTAGACAAAAAAATTTTATGAATGTGTCATGTTTTTTAGGAAACACGTGTAATCTCGTTGTCCTGTACGCCATAAAATAAATGATCATATCTAATTTTTCATTGCGTTTGCAATTTTTTGTCAGTTGTCAAACCTCTTAGTAGAGAATAATGCAGAAATGTTGCAGAGAGCTGAATTCATTTTTTTTGCACGTAATTGAACCTTTTTCACAGAAAATGAGTGGTAAAATTGAGTGTTAACTATTCATTCATAATAGTATTTAACAGTATTAGGCCGATATTGACCATATAACGGACGATCATATATTTTGTGGCCGAAGCTAATAAATAATACAGTTTTCGTAATACCTGCTAAAAGTGGCTAATTTTAAGATACATGTGCAATTTTAATATAAATAAAACTTACTGCTAACCTGAGTCCAGCACGTACTTTAGTAGTGGAGCAACGGTTATAACGACCGTATCTGTTAAGTTTTAATAGCAGCGGATGTTATGGGTGACATTTCGATCAAGCAAACAGTACTGATATAGTACAATGACCTGTAGGTATTATGAAAATGAAATTAATAATACTTCCTATCAGATTGTGTCTTTGTCATTTATTTTTCAGAATACGAGCAACTAGATTACACCTGTCTGCAATAAAAAAACATTAAATTCTTGCTGGAAAACTTTTAAAAAAATTATCGGCCTTTTAATTAAATAGCTACTGTCTAATCTAGGTATGTCATGATAGCCATGCTCTTTCTATTAGCATTCGACTAATAATAACCAATATCCTCTCAGAAGATGACTTACACCTGTCTGGAGTGTTATACCAAATATCATCTAAATCGATCCTTGGGTTCTATTGTTATGAGCAAAATTTAAACATAACTTGAAAACTTGAACACACTCTATTTCGAAATCTAGGTACTGATCTGAGGTAAAACACTACAGGAGTTTTCGACTAATTTTTATAGTACAATTTACCTCTAGAAGGCACACGCTCGGTTGAAGAAACAACCGTTTATAATGACAACGGCATATAAAAAACAGATGTACCTCCTTGACTTTGTTTAATTCATTACATCAACCTTTGCATTATTTTGGGAAATGTAATTCTTTTCATAAGGACTTTTAAAATTTTTTTTTGTTTACAGCTAGTTAATTCTGGTGCGAATGTTTCTTTCATTATAACGGTATATAATATTTTAATATCGTAGTTGATTCTCTTCTTTATTTACCCTGATATAGATATAGTTAAAAAGTCGATAGATATAAAAAAATAGTGAAAGTAACTATAATACATACTGCATTTTTTTAAGCTTTATTGACATTTACATATATTATTAAACAAAGGCAACAAAGCCATAGGCATTTAATTAATAGTAAAATATCTATTTAAAAAAGTCTCTTTTTGTGCAATTTTGCACAGGGAATTGTAGAGCCGTATCTCCAGAACTATGACCTATTCACATCTATTTCATGGACTTTTTCAAATAATCAAATGATACAGTATGATGAAATCTGCTTGTCGTCTAACTTAGACATATTAATAATTTTTATGTTCGACTGTATCATCAAAGCCTTATCTATGAAACTATTTGGAGTCCATAAAGTGTCACTTTATTGTTCTAGTACAATAATAATAATATAAATTAGACAGGACTGCCACTGTCGAATAAATGTTGCAATAAATGTTCACATAACAACATATTTGAACAAATATTAACATTAACAAAGAACAGTTCTTGTAAATGAAGAATCAGCAATTAATTATTGTGATAATGAATATTTATAACCAATTAATGGCAATTTTTCACTCACATAATAGACGTCAAATTTATAAAGTAAATTTTTTAATTTTTAGCAGTCAAACGTGTAAAGCTTTCAATGCAACTCGTACATAATCTGATTTTATTGACTCGTTCAATAAAGTGCTACATTATGTACTTGTTATATAAATAGCTACTACCTATAGTTTTAATTAATGGCTATAGGATTATTATACTAGCCTATTTATTAATTTTTGTTAGTACTGGGATAATATTTCTGAAAAGTGAATACACAGCGTTCTTTATGCTACACTTTTTCTTGTTTCGTGATGTAACTATAATTGTATAAAGTCAAAAGTACATTCTCTTTCCAATCAATTTTTATTAATTTAAAAAGAAAAGATCTACCAAGCTCTAGTTCTTTCGTTGTGCAAAAAAGATTATTAAAAAGAATAACTGATTTTTCTAACACACTAAATACGATGGGGGAGGGGAGTTTTATGCAAAATTGCATAGATAATTCATACCTGGTAAAATCGTAGCTAGTAACTATGATACAACATTAAATATTTAAACCTTAGCCTTAATAACATTTTATCGATTTTATTAATAAACTTAACCAATAAATATCGTCGAACTCACCACGTTTCAGTTTCTCTAATGGCTCGTGGTGAAGGCTCGGCGGGTGCACAACCCCATGATGGTGGGGGTCGTGGGACGTGACGTGGTGCCCCAAGACGGAGGCCGACGCTCCGCTCATGATGCCCGAAATGGCAGAACTCACCGATGCCGTCGCCACGGAATCGTGCAGATGATGGACGTTGTGTAAGTCACTACCTGCTGACGATGTGGTCACGCCAGTCACCAGGTCTTGCAGACACAGCGCCGGATCTGACAACGATTCCATGCGCTCCATTCCAAAGTATTTATACAGCTTGCGACTTTTTAGTAACAGGCCGAGGAATACTGTGGGTTTTTTACTTGAGGTGCTGACTATTCAGCATTTTTGTCTTCAGCGGTTCAAGCGTCGCGGTGCCATTGCTGTACCTACAAGCAAAAAATGTTTTAAATTCTGCTTCTTTCTCTTCTTCTTCACTTAAGAGAATGGTCTTTCAATTTTTGAAAAATGACAATTTTAAATAATAAAAAACAAAATAAACATGTTGACAACTAAAGATTGCATTAAATAAGAGATGTTTTTAAATCAGTTTCAGTTGTATATGTTCATGATCATTTCCTTATAACAATACTATTTTTTAAAAAGAGTGTGACACCATGTTTTTCTATAGCCGCCCTTGTCCAAAAATTCTTATCATCGCATTGTATTCCTACTATTTATTAACAATTGGAGAAATCTTATTACCTATACATAAAGTATTTGTATTATTTTTATTATTCTGAATTCATAACGTTGTAATAGTGTGGTCGTACTTTTCAGATGATGCAACTGAGATATGACGTCAAATTATCAATAGAGTGATAACGGATTGATATACATATATCTCATACAAAACGGAAGAGCTTAAATTATTCGTGGGTTCAGACCGATGTTCCATTATTCTTTATACACATTTTCTCTTATTCGGTGCTGCAAAATCGACAACACAAGGTCTTTAAAAAATTAATTTAGAAAATGAGCTATTTGAGGGCCCAACAAAGAATCTTTAGTTCCATAAACGCATAAACAATCTAGATTTTACATAATTTTGCTATTAATTAAAGCATCATGAACACTTATAGGTTTCGATTTTCTGAAGGTTTGGGCAATACACCTGTAATTTTAAATTAAAATTTTTTACGTTATGATACATACCTACGTACTGAATTATTAAAACAATTCAAAATATGTTATAATGCAAAAACATAAAATATATAAGTAAAAAAATTATTACAGATTGTACGTATTACTAATAAGATACTACCTACATGTCTCAGGAGTTTATCCCAGAAGCAAAGCTTTCCCAAAGCTCACATGGAGCAAAACTGTTTACAAACGTTTGTACGCAAGCATGTCGAAATTAATTCGCGGGCCGTCTTAAATAATCCGGAAAATCCTTCTAAAGATGCACAAATCAGTTACAAAATCACTCAGTGTCCGGATCACTTAAAGATCGCAAGTAAATCCAGGTGCGACGTGAACAAAGAGCAAAAGTCGGTTAAGTCATGAAAAAAAGGTACGGAGCTTAAAAACAGCTTTGGCCAGGTTTAGACCGGATAAAGAGCGTCGCGACGGAGCCGGCGTCGGTATGAGAGCTTTGCGGGTACTAAGCCCGAGCTTTTCATCCCCTCCTCGTCTCCCACCCACTAATTTGACACGGCTCTCATCCAATCACTTCACGATATTTATTTTCTCATTTGCATTTATAATTTAGCTTTCCGCCGATCTATTCAATACTCCGGCTAACTTCTGCCTCCGGCTGCACCGGATTTTACGCCAGCAGGACTTAAGTAATATAACTGAGAGAATCGCGCGGTAAGTCGGGGGCTTTGCAATGAAGTGTCCGGATCGCGCAGGATTTCTGGACTTGCTCAAAGCTTATAAGCTTTTCTACATATCCTAGAGATTTTCAGGATTGGCTACTTGATTTTAGCTTGGTGCGGGATATTTAAGAACCTCTAACTGCTTCCTGGCAGACTTCACCTGTCATCGATGCCGTAAGGGCTATTTAAAACAATTTTCGCTCCGAGAGTGACTCGAAAATGTCACACAGCTCACCCTGCACGTTCCACATCAAGATAAGGATAGTAATTTAAACATGTTACTATAATTTTCATCAACTACATCTTTTAGAGATTTGTTCAGAATTTCCTACTTGATTTTAGCTTTGTGGGAGATTCCTAACTACTTCCTTGCCTATGACAAATTTTGGATTTGAAGCTGTTTTTACATTACATAGTCAACTCATGATATTTTATTATACCAAAATAAGTAAAGTAGATTAAAATGACATTTCCTACTTTTGAGCTGTTCAAAGATTGATTGCTTGATTTTAGCTTTATTCAGAAAATTTAACTTCGAACTGCTTCTTAATAACGAATTTCATCCAACAATACTGTGAACTGTGAAACTGATTGGATTATAATACCTACTTACATGATCGACTCAAGAAATGTTATATCAAACTAAGCTAACTTTTCAGCTATTTTAAAGATTTTAAAGATAATACTTGCTAGTTTTGTGTGGTGCATTTAATTTCCAACTGCTGTCCTAAAGGATTTCACCTGACAAAGACATATTAGGATTTATTTAAAACAGTTTTTTGTCTAATACTGATATAAAAATGTTAGGTACCTACTTAAAGAACACTGGAAAAATTTTGTTGCTCACATTTTGAAATAGCAAAGTGATTTTCTGTAATTCTGTGAGCTTTATTTGTATCGCTAAATAACATTGAATTTAATTAAACAGTTGATCTGGATAAATGTTCCATCTCTGTCTTCTATAAGGACTAGCTTTTGTTGTGATAACAAAAATATCAGCAAATTTTTATTTTATATTGTTTATTTATTTTCCTTGTATGCTATTCATTAACCATTGATAGCTGATAGTATATCTCGATCATATTGTCTGATTTTAAGACTGACTGTGGAATATTGTGGAAATGACTAACTTTAGTTATTTTAAAATTGTTTTTTGATACGTAACCCACCCAAGTCATAAACAATTAATTAATGGCCAATTTAAATAACACCTCAAAATACAGACTTTCCCTTCATCTTCTTGAATTTATGCCTTAATGAATTAGCAAAAATTTTACTTCTTGTTATATTAAATTTAAGTACTACTACATAGGCTATATGAATAATAAGAGTTCAAAATGAAATGTTTACATTTCCGTTAGCTGCATTGTATAAAATTAACAATTACGACGTAACATTTTCAAACTCTTATATAAATTAAAGGCCCAGTTTCAGAGTGAAGTTATATCAGCCAAACATTTTTATTTGGAATATTGCCGTGTCGTAAACAAAGTAAATATTTCCCTACAGATAAATAGCTATCATCGATAATGCGACTACGTAAAATATTTGTAGGCCTGATTTTATTGCACCTAGACTCCCGATAATGAAAATTTATTGTGCTGGCTTGGAGTGGTTCAGTGTGGATTTTTCTGTAGCTTATAAACTTGGCATAAAGGAAACGGTTCCGTTGTAATTTTCACGTTTATGACCTACGGTTCTTTAATGAGCAAATTCTAAATAGGTGCGAGTTTCATTACGTTTGAAGTTTACACAATCTAGCAGATGTAAAAAATTCGCCATACAGAGCTACTTACACTTATATTGCGACTTTTACAGAACACAACGTAAATGAATTCCATAGATGAGGAATTTATCTACCTTTTCACTTTGTTGTCTGAAAGTAGTATTTAACACCCTTAAAAATAAAGCTACGCTCTTCCCTTTAACATATCAACATAATTTTGGTTAACCCTATACTGATGTGGAAAAGAACAACCACGAGTTGCGTTCAATAATAGCAATTTGCCTTTACAGGTGTATTGAAGGAAAATTTCCTGTTAAAATAGCTTTTGCGTTTAGAATAACCAATTTTTTACTGTGTGAACTTTAATACTAACGGTTATATAAAACAAATATTATTATCCTGGTGAAAAATGTCAATTTTAATTTGGGTTCCTACAGTCAATTGCCTAGCTAAGATAATCTTACCTATATGAATTTATTTTCACTTGATGTACAGATTTTGTTTTGAAGTTGCTGAACATTTTTAATAATGATTATTAATTTTTCGTAAGTAAATTAGTCTAAACAACCTACCATGTAGAAGAATGTAGTCAGATTTCCAGGATAAGCAAAGCGAAGGAAGTCAGTCCGTGGAGCAAGTCACATATGTATCACAGTTTATGAGCCGACGATAGAAACACTGAAAATCCGATACAGAAATCCGAAAAAGTA